>BLBF01000053.1:2401349-2494445 GCA_015471245.1 Laticauda colubrina
CACTTCTCTGACAACAAAGCTGATGGTGCTGGGTGGCACCCTCCAGCAGTACTGCATGCTCCTGTAGGTGGTCCCTGAGGCCAGGTGGAGCAGAGTGAGTGCCACCTTGAGCCAGGTTCCAGGCTGGGCGGGCAGTTGGTGTTTGTCTTGGTCAACCTGGGTGTCAGGCGCTGCACAACTTCGTCAAACATGGCTGGAGGCATCCTCATGAAGTTCTGGAACACCTGAGTGTCTTCGCTCCTGAGCTCCACTATCAGCTTGTTGTACAGTCCGTCCTCTGCTCTTCTGGCGAACCATCTTTGGACCCAGACCTTTTTTGGGTTCCTCCTTTTCTTCCCGTAGTAGAGTTCACAGAGCCTGTAAATGGTTTCGCACTGTTGCAGAAGGATGGTGGCTGCCGAAAGGACTTTGTCACAATCCAGAGTGGACATGACTGGATGCTGTGGAAGAGGAAGAGTCAGATGAAGGCTGCAGAGGTCTGCACAGCTTGGCTGCTGTTCTGAAAGTGAGATGCAGACGAGTTGCTCCCCCTTTTTATAGGCAGTGTAGGTGTCCCTTTGCATCCTCTAGGCATCCTCTAGGCATCCTGCAGACATCCTTAATATCCGAGATAGGTCCCCTCTGCAAACGTTTTTTCCGGAAACGCTTTGTTTCCTCTTGGCATCCGTTCTGCATCTGTTCTGTGTCCATTCTGCTTCCTCCCTGCGTCCGAGCGGATGCGAGTTGCGCGGATGCACAGCGGATGCCTGGCGGATATAGCGGATGCGTAACGGATGCGTAACGGATATAGCGGATGCGTAACGGATGCGTAACAGATGCGTAACGGATGCGTAGCAGATTCAGAACGGATGAACTGGATACATTTTCCACACAAAAGTTTTGGGCAGCCCAAAACTTTTGGAGCGGATGAAATAGCCATAAACGGATGCTGGACAGATAGAGAGGAAGCTAAATTGAGGCAGTGAGTACATCGCGTTTTCAAACGGATGGCAAAGTTTTTTGTCCATTTTACATCCTCTTTGCATCCGTTGGTTCACTGTGACATGGGCTTTAAGGCTGTTGGTGATTAATCATTTCAAAGATTAAAAATAACCCCCTCAAAAAGAAGAAGTTACCTATATGTAAATGAAACAAAACCACCAGCAATATCACAACTATCAAAATCTACAAAATAAATGATCACATGCATTGTACATTGTTACCAGATTAAGTAGAAAAGCCAGAATTTAACTGTTTTCCTGAAACTCAGGAAGGAAGAACTAGAGCTATTCCAGAAGATGTTTTCTATTGCTACCCTATGCATTGTAACTCTCTTCAACATCTATCTTAAGTGGCCTTTTCATGTGGATGGGACCCAGAGTAAGTTGACTGTCCAACTTGATCAGATGGGCAGAGAGACAGAAGAAGGTTGTCCTATAAATAGCACAGTCTGGAATCATGTAAGACTTTAATCCTAATAACCAGCACCATGATTAGCACTAGAAAGCCTCCTACCAACTAAGGCCATTCTTGAGAGAGTGAGTTCCTAAGTATATCAGAATACACCTATCATCACCTGAGAAATCATCCAAGTTGTACTAGCTTCAGCTTCCAATGCTTTCCAAGGACAGTCCCATGTTGTAGCACAGTAGCAGGACTGACTTAGGCATGTTGACTGTAAGCAAGGCTTCCCAATTCAGGAATGGATAGAGACAAAATGTAGCTATAATAATTGCTCATTTAGTTATTTCTCTTTAGTTATTAAAAATGATCATTCGTTAAAAGAACATTTCAGTCCATTTTGCACCAAAGCCTTATTTACATTTGGCTGTTAAATAGGGAGGTATTAGATACTAAAACTGCCCTTTAGTTTGTCTTGGAAAGAGCCCAACTGAAGCAAATTGATTGGCTGAAGAGTCTGCTTTCTAGACTTTTGGTTATTTAAGGCCCGGTCCTACTGGCTGATGGATGCAAAACGTATGCATAAAGGACACAATGGACGAGTAAAATTTCAGGGGTGGCTCCATCCGTTGTCATCCACTCCAAAAAGTGGCAAAAATTAGCATAAACAGAACGGAAAAGAACAGACATGGGTAGTATGTAGCGGGGATGTTAAATGGGTGTTCAAAGGAAGCCTAGCGGATGAAAGTGGATGGAAGTGGATGACACCTCCGAAGGGGTTCCAGGGGAGAATTGCGAAGCGGACGCATAGTGGATGAAGCGGATGCATCACGTGCACCTAAAGGAAAGAAAGGGGGTGCCGCGCGGATGTATATCGGATGCAAACTCATCCTTTCTATTTCCGTGCTACTAACGATGTATAGACGTTCCATGTACCCTTTCTTTCCTCCCTCTTTCCGTTTTCAGCTGCAGTGGATGTGAGTTGCGAGGATGCAGAGAGGATACAGCGGACATTTAACAGATGATAAATGGACATAGAACGTTTGTTGCTTGTATGTCGCGGATTTACATCGTACATGGTGGAAAGTTCATCCGTTCACAAAGTTTTGTGCAGCTCAAAACTTCTTGTGCGGATGAAATCGCAGTGGACGGATGCTCGATGGATAGAGGGAATGAAACACTAATGCAATGAGTACACAACGGATGCATAGCGTTTTCCAACGGATGGCAAGCTTTTTTTAACATTTTACATCCCCTTTGCATCCGTAAGTGCAATGGGACTGGGCCTTTACATCAAGAGTATCAGATCAACAATACCCAATACCCAAACTCAATAAATAACAATTGCCTTAGCCCAAATAAAGGTACCAAGTAATAAATCAAGTTAGATATTCTGGGCTAAATATACAAGCATACCTGATGTTTAGTCAAATTTTTGCTTATTTTGTTGGCAACAATCTTTCAAGGTCTTTGGTATGGTTTTATGGAACTTACTGATTAAATAGCTTTCAACTGAGTTATATTGCATGCATGCAGCTATCTTCCAGAGATAATGTTCATAACAGAAACGATTTTTTGTTATGAGCAGAGGGAGATACTGCTAGTACAATTTCTGAAGCCTACCTGGTTGTGTTCACTTGTTATCTGCAAAACTGAATGGGATATAATTTTGTTGGATGTTTTCTTTTGGGAGTTAACGGAACCAAGAGAAGTTAGGGAGTTTGCAGACTTCTGAAAAAGTGATTTCACATGCACTGGAAGTTAGGGCACACATCTATAGATACATATTGGAAACCTCAGTGACATTGTGCTGAATTCCTTTGAAAGAAATTCCAAAAGCAAATTTTCTCTGATGAAGAGCTTGAATAAGCCACTTACAGATCCACTTACAGCCAATTAGAAAAAAAATGTTTGGGTGTGGTTACATACATAAATCCAGTTATTTCCAATTGTGTGCTTGCCACCCATTTTAGCAAATTCCAGAATGTGATTCAGGTGTACCAGGGATAATATGTTTCATCTCACAATATATTACTAGTTTTAGAAATTAGTATATTTTGCATTTCTTTTTATTATTGTTACATAAATCTGCCTTTCCCTGATTTCCTTTCTTCCTCAATTATTTCTGATTAATTAATCATTTCTAACATAAATTCAGGAAATGTGATGTGTGCAGCTAATTGGTTCAGTTACATATAATTCCTCTTTCTATAATATGAGTACAACAGACACATATACATTTAAATGTCAGTGTGATTATGCATTGGCTTCATCACAATTGTTTTCATGTTGTCACATAAATCTTGTTTGCTTTTTAAAATGGATATTCTATCCTTCAGCAACCTTCCCAATGTAGTTTACAAAAGAAACAATAGCCATATTATAAAGTATATTTTAAAATTCTGCACAAAATAATAATGATTCACGATAGAAAAGAAAATATCTGCAATAGATACTGGGAGTATACTTTCATTGTAACAATAAAAATACCACCAAGGTGTGTGCAATTTTTAAAATTCTCTACAAGTGCTCCTTGGGTGTGTTGGTACTATATAAAAGGAGAGGATGAGAGAAGAAATAAAAATTAAGGCAAGTGTTTTGGTCATGTGGTTTCCAATTAAGAATTGATCTGAACGCACAGGCAGAAAATTGAATCTGTTTTGCAAATATCTGATTACATCTATTGTAGCTCTTGCCTCATTTTTTCAAATGAAGGTCAAATATAAAAATTCTACTTAAAAAAAAATTGGAATATGAAACTTTCAAGATGATAGAGGAAAAAGTCCAGCCCCTTCTCTGTGTGCAATCCTTAGGATATCTTCTATCATTATTCTCCTTGGTCTTCTGTACCCAGTAACTTTATTTCTTTTTTCAACCTAGTATTTAGTTTTCACATCTTTTACTATCTTGGTCAACCTCTGAATTTAATAGTTAAGTCACGATGATGTGGTCTGCAAACACATTTGGTTTGTGCTTTGGTTTAAACAACAAAAGCTATATAACAATGATATAATCAAGAAATTATTCTGGTGCCACAGCTTGGGCAATGTCAGAAAAATTGGAAATCTTAACTAGTCATCATAAAAAAAGATATCAAACATGGGAAGAGCAAACTCTATAGTGTACTACCAAACCAGCATTTTTTTTTCAGTATGCATGCAAATGAGGAAGGAGGAATGTAGCAACCCACATGGCTTAGATAAAATATCCTTTATCTATATGTTCATGCTTGTCAGATGAGGAATTGACCTCTGTTATGACACCACTAGTTGTACTGTAGAATAGAATGCATTGTTTAGACTGTATTACAGTCTAAATACAGCCTCTGTCAGTGCAGCAAGTTTTTAGGTATATTTCTGTTTCACTTGTTTATATGTGATTTTAACAAATGTTGAAAATCTACCACTGTTGTCAAATTAAGAAATAAAACTCTATACAACATATAGAATCTTTAAAATAACTGTCTCTTTTGTAAACTTTTAAAACACATATCTCTAAAATCTCTGAAATCTATCTAATTGAATGCTGCTGCTGTTAGTATTCTTATTCTTTAATCCTCATTCTCTATAAAAAGTATATCCATAGAGGGGAGTGGGAGATTGACAGGACTGTAGTCCTGTTTCCAAAATTTTCTTTCAGCAAATTCTAAAGCAGGGGTATCAATTTAAGGCCCGGGGACCGGATGGCTGTGACAGCCTCCTGCAATGCTCTGAGAGTGAAAACAACATTACAGGAGGCTGTCGCAGCTAAAAATGGAGCTCAGGAGCCCATTTTTGCTGTCAGAGCACTTGGGCCACCACAGACGCCCTTGACATGAGTGAAGTCGACCTGGCCATGCCCACCCCAGCCATGCCCATTCCAGCTCTGAGGTCAAACACAAACCTGATATGGCTCTCAGTGAAATCAAGTTTGATACCCCTGCTCTAGAAGACTGAATGATAGATGCCTAGCAAGCTCTATTGTAGCCTTTCAATGTTGAGATACTGACCAGATGATATTTTTAAAGAAATATTTTTAATATTTTTATTAAATAAAAATATTTTATTAAATATTAAAAATATTTTAATATTTTTAAAAGAAATAATGGATTTCTTTTATGTCATCGTAAAGTATTGGGATCATTTCCTCAAAATTACAGCCAACTTTAAAATGTTATTTCTCCCAATAATTTTCTAGGAGGGATACAGAGCAGAAAAGTGAACCAAGTAGCGAATAAAGCTGTTTAGTATCTTTTAATTTTTTAAACAATGATAAGTAAGTATTGTAAAAAGAAAAGTACAGTCATCTTTGTTTCCAAGAGTTATTTGTCTAGTTTTATCTATATGTCTAGTATTGTCTATATGTCTAGTATTGAGCATCACTCAGTACTATAGGGCCCAGCCCAAAATCCTTTTGGGCTGGGCCCTATAGCATTCTCTTAATAAATTTAAATAAATTTCTCTAAGGGATTATGCAAACACTGAACATAGTTACAGTATAAATTTGCTTTCTTTAGAATTCAGTTTTGTGATAAATGAATACAGATAATACTGGAACAGTAATTTGGAATTGATATTATTCTTACCTTATAAAGCCATTTTGGAGGGAAAAAGGAGAATGAATTGAACTAATGCAAATGTATTCACCATGCATGAAATTTGTACTTAGCCTTGAAAATTTAGAAAAGGCAGATAATAACCATTTGCTGGAATTGTAATTACTGTCACCATTTGTAAAGCATTTATGTAAAGTACTGCACTATTGACTAACCAAGTGCAAATTCTCTGCATTTTGTTAAATATGAAATCATCAATTTTAAAATCCTCCCATAGTTCTGTAAAAATTAATTGAACATACTACCATGTTTCTTTCTCTATACATATATTTTTTTAAGTTTGGATTTAGATCAATGGAGTGTAGTTATACTTCTGGATAATTCTGTTAGATAATTGAGAAGAATGTGCAAACATATATTTGCACATAGCCTTGCAGGGTAATACTATGTCTGTTTATTTGGAAGTCTACTGATTTAAATTAGTTCAGAAGATAATATGCCTAGGACAGATTATTCAGTTGTTTCAGACTGCAGCCAATAATGAGTGGGTGTCTTTAAGAATCTATTTCCATTGTCTCCGCTTTTTCATGTGGATAATTCCATGTTCTATTAAGTTAGCATATGCATTCTTTTTCTAGGGGAAATAACGACAAGAGTTGTGATGGCACAGTGATTAGAATACAGCATCAAGACTCACTGGCTTAAGGTTGACTCATACTTCCATCTTTCCAGGGTTGGTAAAATGAGGACCCAGATTGTTGGGATCAGTATGCTGACTCTGTAAACTACTTAGAGAGGGCTATAAAGCACTGTGAAGCAGAATATAAAGGCCCTGTCACACTGGCCGACGGATGCAAAACATTTGTAAAAAGGACACAGCGGACAAGAAAAATGTTCCATCTGTTCTTATCTACTCTCAAAAGGGGCAAAAGTTTGCATAACCAGAGCGGACAACACGGAAAGGAACGGACGGGGGGAGGATGCAGGGCGGATGGAAAGCAGATGCTCCACGGAAGCCTAGCGGATGTAAGCGGATGGGAGCGGATGGCACATCTGCAAGTCTTCCGGGGGAGCACAGCAAAGCGGATGCGGAACGGATACAGCGGATGCAGAGCGGATGCAGAGCGGATGCAGAGCAGATGCACAGCGGATGCCAAGCGGATGAAGCGGATGCGGAGCGGAAGCCTAGTGGATGCCTAGCGGAAGCCTAGCGGATGCCTAGCGGATGCCTAGCGGAAGCCTAGCGGATGCCTAGCGGATGCCTAGCATTCACTGCACATGCGGGGAGGATGCATTGCGTCAGCCCCACGGATATAAAGGGAAGCAGCTCCCAAGCAGGTCACCATTCAGAGAAAAGACCTGCTTCCAGACACATCGCCTGCCTGCCTGCCTGCCTGCCAGCCTACCAGCCTGCCTGCCTGCCTGCCTGCCTGCCAGGCAGCAACTCCACAACCATGGGGAAGAAGAGAAAACCTCAGCCATCTGCTGCCAGCCCTGGCAAGAGGGACAGGGCCACCCTCCCACCCCCTGGCCCTCACTCTGCTTCTGTTGGGGCTTCTGCAGCACGGGCTCGCTCTTCTGGGGCTGGGGCTTCTGATGCTTCTGCTTCTGATGATGCTTCTTCTTGCGGAGGTGCTTCTGCTGGTGCTTACTCTGCTGATGCTGCTTCTGGCAGTGGTGCTTCTGCTGGTGCTTACTCTGCTGGCACTGCTCCTGGTTCTGGTGCTTCTGCTAGTGCCTACTCTGCTGGCACTGCTCCTCATCCTGCTGGTCCTGCTGGTGTTCCTGGTCCTGCTGGTGCTCCTGGTCCTGCTGGTGCTCCTGGTCCTGCTGGTCCTGCTCATGCTCCTGATCCTGCTGGTGATGCTGGCGCTGCTGGTGCTTACTCTGCTGCTGATGATCCTGGTCCTGCTGGTTTTGCTGGTGCTGCTGGTGCTGCTGCTGGTGGTGGTGGTGGTGTGGAGGAGCAGCCCCTTCAACCTGGAAGCCCCTCTGATGAGGGCCCATGTGGTCCTGCCAAAGGGAGGAAGAGGCAGACGCGAGAATGTGAGAGGAGGCAATACAACATCGAGGAGGAACATGAGGATGAGGTGCTGGAGTGGCTGAGGGAGAATGAGTATCTATGGCGGAAGGGACACAGGCTCTATAGGGACACCAAAAGGAAGCAGGCTGCTTGGAGAGAGAAGGCAGAGAGCCTGGGCTACACTTCGGAGGTGCTCCTCGGCTGGTGGAAGCACATGCACACCTGGTATGGGAAGCTGTACCTCAAGAAATCTGGCCAGGCCATGGTCAAGCTGACGGACAGAGACAACTATGTCATGGTCAAGTGCAGCTTCCTGGAAGGTGAGATCCGCCACTGAGGAGCAGCCCCTCTCACAACCCTCTCTCTCAGGCAGCCTGCTGAGAGCCAGTCCTCTTCCAGCAGAGAGTCAGCTCCTGTCTCCAGGCAGGTGTCTGTGGAGCGTGCCACGATGGAGACCCCCCCGACAGCTGTACTAAGCATGGTGGAGTGCGTGGAGGACCCCCTGATGCAGTGGGAGAAAGGAGACGGCACTTCCACCACAGTCCAATCCGCATCCACCCCCAGCTCCACCTCCACAGAAAGGCAGAGAGCCAGACAGGAGGGGCAGAGCCACACTGTCCTGCTGGAGATAAGAGACACCATCAGGAGCAGCGTAGATCTCCTCTCTCAGCTGGAAAACACTGACTCCTCATCCTCCAACCACAAGCCCTTCCTCACCTATGTAAACCAGACCCTCATGGACATGATGGAACCCCAGTACCAGGTGGTGAAGGACAGGATCACCGATCTGCTTCACAACCCTCAAGAACCAGATGAACCTGCTCCCACCCAGTCCAGGTCTGCTCCTCCACCCCAGGTGATGTCACTCCCATTCCAAGGCTTTCCACAGGCCCTCACCTACCAGGGCTAGGGCTACCAGGAGGTCCCGCAGCACAGGCAGCAGCCCATCCCAGTCCAGGCACAGGTTTATTGGACGCCACAGTTGCCACCGGTTCCACTGATGCCACCGATGCCACCCATGCCACTGCTGCCACTGACGTCACCGATGCCACCGACACCAGCCCTCACCCAGCTGCAGACCAGATAGCCCCACTACACTGCTCCTTCCTCCACCTCACAGCCAAGCCCGTCCTCAGTACATCTGTCATCAGTACTGGGGCTGACACCCCATGGCATGGAGGAAGGAGCTCTCAACATCACGGGGCTGAGCCAGCTGTCTGAGAGCTTCCTCAACACATCATTCCCTGTTGTCCTCTCGGGGCCAGGCACCCCAGTGGTGCTTCAGACCAGCACTCCAGCAGCAGCCACTTCCACAGCACCTGGACCCTTCACCCCTGAGACTGGGCACACCTCCGAGTGACCAAGAGGAGTGCCAGAGACTGGGTGGCTACCTGTTGACTTTATTTGGACACTTGACTTGGGTCATTTTTCTTTTACAGCTTGTTATTAATAAAGATTATCTTTGCTTCACACACTTGCTTCATTTATTTTTTTCAATAAAGTCTTGGTGGAAACTTTTAGAAGTGGTTTAAGCCTTTGCATGCTTGTGGCATGGGTAATAGCTGTGGGATGGGCAG
The DNA here is from genome assembly GCA_015471245.1 of Laticauda colubrina. Classification (NCBI taxonomy): domain Eukaryota; kingdom Metazoa; phylum Chordata; class Lepidosauria; order Squamata; family Elapidae; genus Laticauda; species Laticauda colubrina. The sequence continues at coordinate 2,410,864 of BLBF01000053.1, forward strand.
GGATACCTTTGGTGTGGGTAATAGCTGTGGGATGGGCAGGGATACCTTTGGGATGGGTTAAGATAGCAGTGGGATGGGCAGGGATACCTTTGGGATGGGTAATAGCTGTGGGATGGGCAGGGATACCTTTGGGATGGGTAATAGCTGTGGGATGGGCAGGGATACCTTTGGGATGGGTAATAGCTATGGGATGGGCAGGGATACTTTTGGGATGGGTAATAGCTGTGGGATAGATAAACCTCCAGTGCAAGCATAGTTGGACTGTATGGTCTACCCTCCCAGGTGCCATACCTATGGCCCTTTATTATCAATAATAATGTAAGCATTGATCCACACATGTCAACATAATCACAACTCTTTATTAAATGCCCTGTTCATTGTAGGTCCACCCAACATATATGGCCCAATCTCATCAGTGTGATGAGACAGGCTGAAGGAAGCATCCATTAAGCATTTATCATCCTGTCTTGCCACTCCACTGCTCCACCTGGGGAGTTGCACCAGTGTTTCAGGAGGTTGCGCTGCTTCTTCCCTTCACGTGAGGCTCTGTTGGGGCCTTGCACATCCTCAGTGTCTATCAGGTTTCGCTCTTGCCTCCATTCCCCAGGCTCCATGTCCCCATTGCCTTGTTGGAGGTCCACGAGGCTGATCTGCAACACTGGGTAGCAGGTGCGCATGAGATTGTGCAGCATGCAGCAAGCTTCCACGATGCTCCTCACAGTCTCTGGGTGATGTGGCAAGGTGGTGAGAAGTACCGGGAATCTGTTGGCCAGGATGCCAAAGGCGTTCTCCACCACCCGTCTTGCCCTGGACAGCCTGTAGTTGAAGATCCCCTCTTCACAGGTGAGGTATCTTGAACTGTAGGGCTTCATGCGGTAGGTTCTGAGGGAGAAGGCATCATCACCCATGATGAAGTAGGGCACATCTTGTGTGTCATTGGGTAGGGGGTCTGGAAAACCCATTATGAGGTTGCGTTCCAGCCCATCTTTGAGGTCACTGGCATTGTATACCTGACTACCTGAAGCTGACCCATTGACTGAAGCATCGATGGACATGAACTTGTAGTCAGCATCGACCATGGCAAAGAGAAGAAGCCCTTGTAGTTGTAATAATTGGATCCTGAGTTGGCTGGAGCTTTGCAGGCCGTGTGCTTCCCATCTATGGCTCCAACGGTGTGGGGAAAGTTCCACCCCTGATACCACTGTTCTGCAACTTTCCTCCAGCCTTCTTCAGTGGTGGGACAATGGAGGAGCTCCTGCACGTATTCTTCGATGATGGCCTGCATCACTTCTCTGACCACTTTGCTGATGGTGTTGTATGGCACCCTCCAGGCATACTGCATGTTTCTGTATGTGGTTCCAGAGGCCAGGTGCTGCAGAGTCAGTGCCACCTTCAGTCCAGGGTCCAGGTTGGGACGGAAGTTGGTGCTTGGCTTGGTCAACCTGGGTCTCAGACACTCTACAATTTCATCAAACATGGCTGGTGGCATCCTCATGAAGTGCTGGACTGCACGAGTGTCTTCATTCCTCAGCTCCACCATCAGCTTGTCATACAGTCCAAACTCCATTCTTCTTCCGATCCATCCTCGGACCCACACAGCTCTTGAATGTCTCCTTCTTCTCCTTGTGTAGAAAAGGTGAAACAGTTTGAACAGGGCTTGGTTCTGGTGTTGAATGATTGCAGCTACCATAAGGACTGTGTGATGATCCATGGTGGAGATCATTGGATGATGTGGAAGAACAAGACCAAGGGTGAAGAGGTCTATACACCACAGCTGCTGGACTCATACTGAGATCCAGGTGATTTCCTCCCCCTTTTTATAGGAAATATCAGTTTTCCACTTGGTGTCCTTCCACATACTCTAGACATACTGCAGACATCCTAAATATCCGAGATACATCCCATATACAAACGTTTTGTCTGTTTTAATGCTTTATATCTGAGCTGCATCCGCTTTCATCCTTTCTATTTCTGTGCTACTAACGCTGTGTGGACATTCCTTGCACCTTTCGTTTCCTCCCTCTTTCCATTTTCAGCTGGAGCGGATGTGAGTTGCGAGGATGGCCAGAAGATGCCGAGAGGATACAGAGGACGTTTAACAGATGATAACGGACATAGAACGTTTGTTGTCCGTATATGCCGCAGATGTACATCGTACGCGGCGGAAAGTTCATCCGCTCAAAAAGTTTTGTGCAGCTCAAAACTTCTTGTGAGGATGAAATCTCAGTGAACGGATGCTCGACGGATAGAGCGTATGAAACACGTATGCAATGAGTACACAACGGATGCATCACGTTTTCCAATGGATGGCAAGCTTTTTTGTCCGTTTTACATCCTCTTTGCATCCGTTGGTGCAGTGGGACATGGGCTTTAAGGATATTTATTCTGAACAGAAATTAGAGAAATTTGTCTGTATTAATGCCCTTAAATACACTCATTATCTGAGTGCTTGTTAAAGTCTGAAGTAATGTGAGGCCAGAAAAAATGCTAACATACAGTAGGTGCCAAGAAGACATTCCTACCTTGCTTCTAAAATTTAATTTTGACATTAATATTATTAAAGATTGATTTCTTAGTCTGAAGTACTGCATGAGCCTTTTCAGGAAAAGCACATTAGAATTTCTTAATATTCAGCCTGTATCTCCCATTTAAATACATTCATCTAGAAAAAAAAGTTTAACTGATTATATAGTACTTTCCAAACAGTAACCACTTAGAATTCGAGGATAAGTATTTCTGCATATTATTTTTGTTCAAATAAGCTGTATCAAATATATAATATGGTTTTTGCCTAACTATGTTATTAGAACATTTCATCACATAACTATGGTTATTCATCATAACACACATTCAAAAATATCTATAACACCAGAGATTCTCAACCTCAGCTCTCAGCATGCTGGATGAATTTTGAGAGTTGAAGTCCACGCATCTTAAAGTTGCTCAAGTTGAGAAATACTGTATCACACTGTTCTTTTCTGAATAAGTGACATAATACAGAGTGCAGAAAAGGAATTAAAAAATAGCCAGAGAAATTAAAAGCATGAGATATTAAAAAGAAAAAAGAAAGAAATTAGTTTATTTACTATACTTTTTCATACATTTCTGCCTTTTAAAACTATCGTTGCTTCCATCACATGAATATACTACTTTATGTACTTATTTTTTTCTTAAGCTTCTCTTTCTAAACACTCTCTTTCTAAATATCTCATCAATCCCATCTAGCTAATCAGTCTATTTGCCCCTCCTTTTTGACAATCCATTCACAATTATGTGTATATTTTGTAATCCAATCTTTTGTCATTGTCTTTATATGCCCAAGCCATCTCAACCTTGTCTTTCATATCAATTATATTTTGTATTCAGTCCATATTCATCCATTTACTGTTACCCTTTCCATACATTATTATAAACACTCAAGTATTCCATTTCTACTACGTTCAATTTGTGTTTATGTGTCTCCTGATAGATTCAAGTGAAAAGGTGAGATAGCCCTACTCTTATGCACAGTCATTTCTCTTGACAAACAATCATTCCTCATCACAGATACATACTGTCAATTACATTCCCACCAGCATTTGCACATCTTAACATTTATTTAACCATTTTCATTTCAGCATTCTACCAAATTGATTTCTTTGTTCTAGTTTTTCCATATATATGTGTATATGTATATATACATACATATATGTATGTATGTGTGTATATATGTATGCATGTGTGTGTTTGTGCATGTGTGTGTGTTATTCATTTCATTTTCTATCTCAAAGATACTTAGTCTTGGATAAATTAATTTTCATATTCATTTTCCTCCTAGTTTTACAAAATCCATCTAATAGTCTAATATTTATTGCAAATCATTTATATTCTCAGCCAACAACAAGCCATAATTGGAATAAAAACTACATGTATATCCAAATCCCCAGGCAACATATTTTCAAGTTACCACATAACTTAGATGAAATAATAGATTTTCAAGATTCTGTTATTCTACTTTACTACAATAAAGATTATTTCTGGAATTCCTGCCTTACATATTTCTTAACATGACCTGCATCTGAATGTATTGACCTCTAGGTTGACAGACTCCAAAGGATTTCTATCCCATCTTGTACTAAAATAAAAGGGGAAGGGGAAATTTTTTGATTTTTTTTCATGTTCTCTTTGAAAATTATGTCATTTTTTTTTTTTAATGAAAGCTCCCCCTTAGTAGCCTGCTAATATCTTCCTTATCTCCAAGAGCACACTAAATTCCTTTAAGGCTAGGTCACATTGGCCGACGGATGCAAAACGTATGCAAAAAGGACACAGCGGACGAGCAAAATTTTGGGGGTGGCTCCATCCATTGTTATCCGCTCTCAAAAGTGGCCCAAATTTGCAAAAATAGAATGGAAAAGAATGGAAAGGAACAGACATGGGGAGGATGTAGTGGGGATGAAAAGCGGATGTTCGTAGGAAGCCTAGCGGATGAAAGTGGATGGAAGTGGATGACACATCCACAGGGGTTCCGGGGGAGAATAGCGAAGCAGACGCATAGCGGAAGGGATGGATGCGTAGCGGATGACACGGACGCCTATAGGAAACAAAGCAGATGCATAGCTGATGCATAGCGGATGTATAGCGGATGCAAAGCGTTCACAGTGCATGCGGGGAGGATGAAATGCGTAAGCTCTGCGGATATAAAAGGATGCAGCTCGCAAGCAGTCAGCATTCAGAGGAAAGACCTGCTGCCAGAGACATCTTGAGAGAACACCATGGGGAAGAAAAGGAAGCCTGTGCCTACTCCTGCCAGCCCTGGCAAGAAGGACAGAACCACCAACCCACCCCCTGGCGCTGACTATTAAGCTGCTGGTGCTTCTCATGCTGCTGCTGTTGGTGTTGCTGGTGTTGCTACTGCTGGTGCTTCTCCTGCTAGTGCTGCTGGTGCTGCTGGTGCTTCTCCTGCTGTTGGTGCTGTGGTGGACCAGCTGCTACTGCCACTGCTGCTGCTGTGGTGGACCAGCCCCAGGGCCCTCAAAGCACTGCTACTCAAGCCTCTGAAGACCCTGCTGCTCAAACCCCTGCCAGAGAGAGGAAGAAGCAAGGGAAGGAGAATGGAGAGAGGAAACAGTACACCGTTTCTGAGGACCATGAGGAGGAGGTGCTGGAATGGCTGAGGGAGAACGAGTACCTGTGGAGAAAGGGCCAAAGGCTCTATCGTGACACCAAGCGAAAGCAGGCAGCTTGGAGAGAGAAGGCGGAGAGCCTGGGCTACACTGCACATGTACTCCTGGGATGGTGGAAGCACATGCACACCTGGTATGGCAAGCTACACCTCAAGAAATATGGGCAGACCGCTGTCAAGCTCACTGACCGGGAGATGTACGTCATGGCCAAGTGCAGCTTCCTGGAGGTTGAGCTCCGCAACTGAGGAGCAGCCCCTCTGTCAACCCTCTCCCTCAGACAGCCCACAGACAGCCACTCCTCTTCCAGCCAGGAGACAGCTACCGTGTCCAGGCAGGTGTCTTTGGAGGGCCCCATGGCAGAGAACCCCCTGACAGCTGCACTCCCCATGCCAGAGGACATGTAGGATCCCCTGTCTCTCATGGAGCAAGAAGAAGCAGTAGCCAGAGACCAACCTACACCCACACCCAGCTCCACCTCCACAGAAATCAGGCAGAGAGACAGACTGGAGGGCCAGAGCCACACTGTCCTGTTGGAGATCAGGGACACGATTAAGACCAGCACAGATCTTCTCTCTTAGCTGGTCCACAGTGATATACCATCCTTGAATCGCAAGCCCTTCATCACATACGTGAGCCACACCCTCATGGACCTGCCCGAGGCCCATTACCAGGTGATGAAGGAGAAGATAACAACACTGCTGCACAACCCTCAAGGCCCAGCTGAACCTGCTCCGACCCAGTCCAGGTCTGCCCCTCCACCCCAGGTGATGTCACCGCCTTTCCACAGCCCCTCACCTACCATGGCTATGAGTACCAGGACTTCCCACAGCAGAAACAGCCCTTCCCAGTCCAGGCCCCGGTTCATCGCGTGCCACAGACGCCACACCTCGCCCAGCTGCAGACCAGACAGCCCGACTACACTCCTCCTTCCTCCACTCCACAGCCAAGCCCGTCAATGGACAATCTGTCATCAGTCTTGTGCCTGACATCCCAGGTACTTGATGAAAGGTCTCTCAACCACATGGGACTGAGTCAGGTCTCTGAGAGCCTCCTGAACACACCATCCCCTGTTGTACTCTCGGGGCCAAGCACCCCAATGGCGCCTCAGACCAGCAGTCCAGCCACAGTCACCTCCACAGTCCCTGGCTGCTTGACAGCTGAGACCATGGACATGCCTCAGAGTGACTGAGAATAGTGCTAGAGACTGAGTTGTTACCTGTTCACTTTATCTTTGCTTAAGATACTTTACTTGGTTCATTTTGCTTTTTTAATAAAGTCATACAGTTTACTTAAGACAGTTATTAATAAAGGTTATTTTTGCTTCACACACTTGGTTCATTTTTTTTACTTAATAAAGTGTTGGTAAAAACTTTGAAAAAATTAATCCTTTGCATGCTTGTGGGATGGGTAAGGATAGTTATGGGATTTGTAAGGATAGCTGTGGGATAGATAAACCTCCTGTGCAAGCATAGTGGGACTGTATGGTCCACCCTCCCAGCTGCCACACATATGGCCCTTTTTTATCAATAACAATTTATTCATTGATCAACACATTTCAAAATAAACGAAACTCTTTATTAATGCCCTATTCGTTGTAGGCCCACCCAACATACATGGCACAATCCCATCAGTGTTATGAGACAGGCTCAAGGAAGCATCCATTAACCATCTATCATCCTGTCTTGCCACTCCACTGCTCCATCTGGGGAGTTGCAGGAGTGTTTCAGGAGGTTGCGCTGCATTGTGGTCAGAGAAGTGGTGCAGGCCATCATCAAAGAATACATGGAGGAGCTACTCCAGTGTCCCGCCACTGAAGAAGGCTGGAGGAAAGTTGCGGAACAGTGGTATCAGAGGTGGAACTTTCCCCACACCGTTGGAGCCATAGATGGGAAGCACGTGGCCTGCAAAGCTCCAGCCAACTCAGGGTCCTCTTATCACAACTACAAGGGCTTCTTCAGCATCATCCTCTTTGCCATGGTTGATGCTGACTACAAGTTCATGTACATTGATGCTTCAGGCAATGGGTCAGCTTCAGATGCCCAGATATACAACGCCAGTGACCTCAAGGATGGGCTGGAACACAACCTCATCATGGGTTTTCCAGATCCAGACGCCCTACCCAACGACACACAAGATGTGCCCTACTTCATCGTGGGTGATGATGCCTTCTCCTTCAGAACCTATGCAATTCATCCCTCCCGCATGTGCAGTGAACTCTTTGCATCCGCTATACATCCGTTATGCATCCACTATGCATCCGCTTTGCTTCCTTTAGGCGTCCGTGATGCATCCGTGTCATCCGCTATGCATCTGCCCCTTCCGCTACATGCCCGCTTCGCTTACCCATCCCACAGCTATACTTACCCATCCCACAGCTATCCTTACCTATCCCACAAGCATGCAAAGGCTTAACCATTTTTTCAAAGTTTTCACCAACACTTTATTAAGTAAAAAAAATGAACCAAGTGTGTGAAGCAAAGATAACCTTTATTAATAACAAACTGTATGACTTTATTAAAAAGCAAAATGAACCAAGTAAGGTGTCTTAAGCAAATATAAAGTGAACAGGTAACAACTCAGTCTCTGGCATTCTTCTCAGTCACTCAGAGGCGTGCCCATGGTCTCAGATGTAAAGGGTCCAGGGACTGTGGAAGTGGCTGTGGCTTGAGTGCTGGTCTGAGGTGCCATTGGGACGCCTGGCCCCGAGAGTACAACAGGAGATGGTGTGTGCAGGAAGCTCTCAGAGAGCTGACTCAGTCCCGTGAAGTTGAGAGGCCCTTCATCAAGTACCTGGGATGTGGGGCCCAAGACTGATGACAGATGTTCTGATGACAGGCTTGTTGCCCGTATGTGTCGCAGATGTAGATCGTACGTGGCGGAAAGTTCATCCGCTCAAAAAGTTTTGTTCAGCTCAAAAGTTTTTGAGCGGATGAAATAGCAGTAGACAGATGCTTGAAGGATAGAGTGTATGAAAGACGTATGCAGTGAGTACACAACGGATGCATCCTGTTTTCCAACGGATGGCAAGTGTTTTTCTCTGTTTTACATCCTCTTTGCATCCGTTGGTGCAGTGTGACATGGGCTTTACATGAATACAGTAGGATACTCGATAGTGTATAAACTAGAATATAAAAATGGTTTTGTGTATACACACCAGAATATAAACGTTTGCTATTTTGTAATTTATTTGATCTTTTGCATTGCTTAAACAGGTTTCTATTTTAATACATTTCTAGACTGTCTAAGCTCTAATGGCACTGTGATATAAATTTTAAATGTTTTTTCAGGCGCTCAGTTCAGTTATAAAGTATTCTATCTTTGTTATATATAAGGAGTCACATATGTTATTTTCATTAAAAATATCTGGATAATATTTGAGTTTTATGTAATAATCAGGTTTGCCAGAATACTGTATAGCAGCTTTTATTGTCATGTGTATCCCAGTTTGAACAATGTATTTCTTAGTGTTTCAAATACAAATGTTTTACTGTCTTTATTGAGAATTTTCTGAATTTTGTTTTTGTTTATGTGGTTGCAATCAAGCGAATATTGGACAGCACTGAATAGTCTGCCAGCTTTAGGTGTGTGAAATTATCACTAAGAGCAAACCAAACTTTATTGTTGTCCTTTCTAAAACTAACTCAGTGTTAGTTGATGTTTTTAATGTTTTCAAGCTGTGCAGCTGGTTTTACTGCCTTTCTGAAATTCAAAATTGGATTCTTGCACTGATCTCACTTTAGGCTATAGATAGAGATGTATAGTTTGATTAGCACACAAAATGTTCCTTTTGGTAAATAATGCATGCAAAGCAGATTAAAGATGAGCATGCTGAGATGCATATTAAGTTTTAATTTTTTTTACACTTGATTGATTTATTATGTTGTGTTTAGATCAATAAGCAAACTTAAACAGGAAAGTTTAAATGGGAAGATGATATCCTACTCTCAGAATAAAATACATAGGGAGATTTAACTGATATTTTGATTGCTTTTAGTGTTACGCTCTCTTTTAATTGCATCTGAATTTTTAAATGATCTTTGTTAGGATTGGATAGGGTTCTTAATGGGGGACAGAATGTAGCACAAATCAAAATAAATACTTTAATGACTGAAAACTCAGTTCCAAGTATTATTTCATAGAACCTGCCACCCAAAATCAGAATCATCAATATATTTCAGATGTCCTCTATTTCCTCTTTTAACCTTCACTCCAAAAGATTGCATGTTTTCGATTATTTCTGACTGACAACAGCAACATATGAGATTCTTCAGTCAGTGACATTGGCTCATAATGTTTCTAAAGCTGCCAAAGTTCTAAAATAAGAGCAATGTCATAAAGAACTGGTTGATACAGCAAATTATTATGATGCAAGTGTAAACTTGATGCAAGCTGTAGAAAAAATGATTTTTTCAATCACATTTCATTTCCTTATAATAATGTAAAAGACAACAATGAAATGAAATTATCATCTTGGATAAAAGAGATAATTTTTAAAAGAGTGACCCAATTGTTGAAATTATGGATGATAACAATGAAATTAATCAAATGTTCCTAATATTGTCCTGTTCAGATATTGGTGGAACATCAACCTACAAAGGTCCCACTGTATAATAGAAAACATCCAATGTAGATAGCAATAGCAATAGCATTTAAGTTTATATTCTGCCCCATAGCACTTTTCAGCATTCTCTTGGCTATTTACAATTTACAGTTTGCATATTGCTCCCAACAATCTGGGTCTTCATTTTACCAACCTCGGAAGGATGGAAGACTGAGCAATCTTGAGCCCATCAGGATTGAACTCCAGGCTGTGGGCACAGTTTGCCTGCAACACTTAACCACAGTGCCAGTTTGCCTTTTAATATGGGACTGATTTGTGGAAGAGCCATAATAACTTGTTTCTTGTGATTTATGCAGCTGAAATTCCCATTCAGATTCCTTCATTTTGAAGAAACTACCAGTGATTTTTAAGAAACATTAAAAAAAAATCTCAATTGTCTCAGACAACCTGGATAAAAATTTATTTAAAAATAGCTGCCATTATGATAGTGGCTTTATAATACCAGATGAAAATCATTCTAAGGTGATATTGGAAATTTTGCAATATAAACAGTTTCTTCCCACTCAGTTAGAGAATCAAACATTTTTAATGTTTTGCACATTCAGCGTACAAAACTATTGTTATCTTTCAAGGATTTCCAAGGTATTGATCTCAAGAAAATTGGCCTATAATTTCCTGGATCCATTTTTTCCCTTACCAGTCTTTCAGGCTATAGGGCAGTATTTTATTTTAAGCATCAGCCTCTCTTTCCTTTTTTTATACTTCTTTTGTCAGTCTCTTGATTTTATTTCATTGTAGTATTGTTTTTACTTGGATGTTTATTATCTCATTTTTCAAATTTCCCAAGTGTCTTGAATTTTTTTTTCCTTTTAGGATTTCCATCCTTGGAATCCTTTCTAATCTAGGTCTTATTTTTATTAATTATTATTTTTATTTGTCAATTGTTTACAAGATAATAGGTATAAGTAAAAACATAGTTATGAATACATGGATACAAATAAGAAAAATTTTAAAGAAATAGAAAAGAAATAATAGGACAAGGATGGTAGGCACATTGGTGCACTTATGCATGCTCCCTACAGACCTCTTCGGAAAGGGGTGAGGTCAATAGTAGATGGTCTAAGATTAAAGTTTTTGGGATTTGGGGAAGAAACCACAGAGTCAGGTAGAGTATTCCAGACAACTCTGTTGCTGAAGTCGGATTTCTTACAATCAAGACAGTTAGGACATTGCAATGTATGATTTTATATACTATACTGAGATTGTAATGAAGGCGGCATAGTTCTAGGTTTTCTAGGTCTAGAATTTTGAGTCTGGTGGCATAAGGTATTCTGCAATGAGTAGAGGAGTTGAGAACTCTTCTTGTGAAATATTTCTGGACTTTCTCAACTTTGTTAATATCAGATACATAATGCGGGTTCCAGACTGATGAGCTGTATTGAAGTATTGGTCTAGCAAATGTTTTGTATGCTCTAGTTATTAGTATAATATTACCAGAGAAAAAGCTACGTAAGATTAGGTTAACAACTCTTAATTTTTGGCTTTTTGGCTATGTAGTTACAGCACTTAGGTCATTTGAGATGATCTACTCCAAGACAGAGTTTGGATCATCAACAAGTCTTGACTATTCAGCCTATATTTTATTTTCTGATTTTTTTTTCCAGTATGTAGGAGACAGCATTTATTTGTTGAGTTTGAAGTTGCCATTTGTTTGAATATTCTGATACATAGTCAAAGTTTTTTTGAAGGGTAGCAGTATTGTCTGTGGTGTTGAATAGATTTACATCATCAGCGAAGAGAACGCAGTTGCTCTTAATATGACCACAGAGGTCATTTATGTAGAGCATGAAGAGGTTTGGTCCTAGAACATTGTCTTGGGGAACACCACTGTTGACAGGTACAGAATTTGATAGGACACTCCCAATTTTGACCATTTGTTGTCTGTTTGACAGGAATGTTTCTATTCAGTTATGCAGGTGTCCAGAGATACCATAAGATTTTAATTTTAGGAGTAGTTTGTCCTGTACCACTGAATCAATGGCTTTACAGAAGTCTATGTAGATTGTGTCTATTGTTTTGCCCTGATTGAGTTGTGTAGTCCATATGTTTTTGAAGTGTAAGAGTTGCAGATTACAGGATAGTTTTTCCTGAAATCAAATTGTTTATTAGAGAGTAGGTTGTTTGTCTCTAAGTGGAGGATAATGGATTGATTAATAATTGATTCCATGACTTTACAGGTGACGCAGCATAAGGAGATTGGTCTGTAATTTTCAACTAGGCTGGGTCTCCCTTTTTGAAGCTGGGGATGACCGTGGCTTGTGACCATAATTTTGGCAAGGAGCTGGTCCTGAAAGATTTTTCAATCTTTTATTTTATTTTATTTTTATTTTGTTAAAGCCAGTTCTTTTAAAGTCTAGAACACTAGTCTGATTTGTTCTGGCTGCATCATGATGAATTCCAGTATGACAGAGTCACTCTCTCCATAGGTTCCTATAACCTGAACTCCTTTAACCATTTCATCCCTATTTGTAAGAATTAAGTCCAGTATAGCCCCCAGTTCCTTCCTCTGCCTTTTGTGTGACAAAATTGTCAGCTAAGCTATAAGGAACCTACTTATTTTCCACTCATTACAAACTTTGTCCCCTAGTTTATGTCAGAGTAGTTAAAGTTTCCCATTATTACAGTAATGTGTTTCCTGCACACCTCATCTAGCTGATTGGCAAATATTTCATCTATTTGCTCTTCTTGGGTGGGTAACCTGTAGTATGCAAAGTTACCTCTGATATTTCAAGAAGGCTTTCATTCTGTCTGTTCCCCATACTATAGGAGCATTGTTGGACAGATATCTGAGCCCTTTAGGGTTGATGTTTTTTTTTTCCCCCTTTAGAGAAGTCTGAACCACTTCCAATCACTGGAAGTTTTTTCTTCAGATATCTGTGTGTTTCCTTCCAGGGGTAGGGCATGAAATAAATTATTCAATTCTAGAGGCAGGGGCTGCCTCTCTTTTTTTTTTCTGTGCATGACGTGCTGCCATATAATCTGTGTTCACTTATAATTATTCATTTTTGTGGAGTTGTCTTCCACGCTAATGTATTATTTTCAGGCTGTACTGAATAATCATATTTTTTTAAATAAACTTTATTGAATTTTATTACACTAAAAACATAAAAAATATATCACTCAATAACAGCAATTTGTAGTGCTTATCATATAACAATAATGCATGCTCTATTTACAGGTATTGATTTGTGCATAATTAATTACATTCTTATTTTATCTATTACTTATATTTGATAACTATCTATCTTTAATCTATCTTCATTCTATCCAGTTATATAATTGTTCCCACACCTTATAAAATATTGAAGCTTCTTTATCTTTTAAACTCAGCGTTAATTTGTCCATTTCAGCACAGTTCATAACTTTTTGTATAACCAGTTTCTCTGAAGAACCAGTTTCTCTATACCTGGCTGTTTCCAGCATTGGGCAAAGGCAATTCTAGCAGCAGTCAATATATGTAGTAATATAATCATCTCATAAATTTCTGTGAAGAAGCTTAAGTATAATGTCTGTCCTAAGGGATTCTAAGAAGAATTCTCCAGGAGAAACATGACAGTTAGAATATATTTTGCTTGGAAAAGCCATTTTAAATCTAAAACTTGATTTGGAACACTGAAGTAGTGAATTTTTGAAGGACAAGAAGGTTGTACACAGTAATGTTTGTGGGTATTGACTGATGGCAGATATCTCTGATTAATTGATTTAACCGCACAAATATCAGGTTTTGCTTTCTTCCCACATTGATTGAGATGATTTGAACCAAGCGCTACAAGCACATTCACTTGCACCTATTCATAAAACCCCCAGGCTTGTGAATTTCTGTGATGAGAGCAGAATCATGGAATATTGAAATATTTTTAATTTTTACAGTTAAATTCACAATTCATTAACACAGCATTATATTGGCTTTCTCTATAGTATCCTAATGGAATTCTGGAAAATATCCCAGCTGGGAATTTCAGGAAACATATTTCATTCCAACTACAAATTATGAGATGGGTGGAAGCTAAACTGGGGGTGAAAATCTTTCTTTTGTGCTTTGTAATCCACTTCTGATTCATTAATCTTTAATTGGGGGTGTTATACATTATTCCCTTCTAGAATCAGGTAATGGTGTGGAGGTATTATGTTCCTGATCAGGAGTAGTATGTCACCTCTGAGACTGACTATAACAGTTCCTTCTCGAATCTAATATTTGGAAGACTAAGAATCCATCACAGCAGCCTTCACCTCGCTGGAACAGCTAGCTGGAAAGAGAGCAGGAGGATTTGAAATATGTAGTTACTAAGAGCATTAATACCTTTCATCAGTAAAGTATAGCTCCTCTCAAATGAGCTGTCTAGGACAAATAAGAAATTTGATATTGTCAGGAAAAATAAATGGAACAGAAGCAAAGATGTTGGAGGCAGTGTAGTTAATGGCCACCCAGGATATTCATCTTCATGCTTCAAGGCATAAATGGATCAACAAGTCGAGTACTTGCTCTCATGGGAAGATATGATTGGTTAGGACAGACTTGTAATCAGCTATGTGTCCTCTTTACTAGGAAAAATAGTAGTCACCTTTGAGTGAGTAGCAAGTGGGTGGATGATTCCAATGGCAGAGCTCTCACAAGGGTACTATGCTGGCTACAAAAAGCAAGGACAAGAAAAGCAGCTTCAGCAAGGCAGCATGGTTTGTTGTTTCTCCAGCTCTAACTTCGCCCTTGAAATGAACAAAGAACGAAGAATGTTTCAGTGCTCTTGTTTTTTTATGATTTGTATTAAGATGAGGTTGTGAGGCAAGCAGGAATAATAAAAACAATCTTGTAATATCCAATATCATTTGTTAAATGTCATATTGTAAGAAGTGCATAATATAAGAAACTTCTTTTTCATGTTGCTTTTCTGTCTATGGCAGGGGATGTTTATGTTTTTCTCCTTTCCAAGATTAACCCAACTATACAAAGAGATTTATTTTAAAGATGAGGTGCCTTCTTGCAGCGTATTTGCAATTATTTAATCTACATACCAGCATGATTGTGCTGGGAATATTCGGAAAGCTAATATTCATACATTTTAAAAGGCTCAGACTGGAGAAAGCTTCATATCTTCAAAAAATGTAAGTTTCTGCTGAACAAAGAGTCTGATTGCTTTTAACTTTTAACCAGCATTCTGCCTTTCTGTATACCACCCAAGTAATTTTGTATATTTATAAATTTTATCACCATATCACAGAATGCATACTACAGATATTACTTCCCACAGACAAATCTACCTCTAATAGTAACAGTCATTTACTAAGGACAAGATTAGCAAATTACATTCTTGGGAAATGGGTACTAAAACTATTGTCCAGGGAAAGTTAGAGGGGAAAGTGTAAGGAACAATTCCTATTTCCTAATCGCAATTTCTTATTTATACAGATTCAAATATTGTATTCCCATAATCAACAACTAAGGGAAATTGTGTGGGAATTTAAAATATAAAAGTTGTAGTAATGATAAATAGTGCTGTGAAACAAATAAAACTGGGAATCTTCCCAAAATTACCATTACAATTAAGGTTAATAACATTATTTTTATTTTATTTTTATTTATTTAGTTTATTTATCGCTTGTAAGATAATAGGTATAAGTATAAACATGAGTAAGAATACAGAAAATAGGTACAAATAAATGGGGACAATAGGACAGGAATGGGAGGCACGATGGTGCACTTATGCACGCCTCTTACAGACTTCTTAGGAATGGGATGAGGTCAATAGTGGATAGTTTGAGGTTAAAGGAGTGGGGGTTTGAGGATGTAACAACAGAGTCAGGAAGTGTATTCCAAGCATTGACCACTCTGTTGCTGAAGTCATACTTTCTGCAATCAAGTTTGGAGCGGTTAACATTGAATTTGTATTTACTGTGTGTTCTTGTATTGTTGCAGTTGAAGCTGAAGTAGTCATTGACTGGTAGGACATTGTAACAGATAATTTTGTGTACTACACTTAAGTCCAACCTTAGGCAGCATAGTTCAAGATTGTCTAAGCCCAAAATTTCAAGCCTGGTGGTATAGAGTATTCTGTTGTGAGCAGAAGAGTGTAGTACTCTTCTCGTGAAATACTTCTGGACTTGCTCAATTGTATTAATGTCTGATATACAGTGCAGATTCCAGACAGATGAGCTGTATTCGAGTATTGGTCTAGCAAAAGTTTTGAATGCCCTAGTTAGCAATTCAATATTTCCAGAAATATTAAATAACATTATTGAATATTAAGAAAAATTGAACAGTAATACATTAGCAAATTAGTAAAGGCAAATTAAGTCAGGGAAGTTCAGAATGAGTCATTTTCAATAGTTAATCTAAGTCATTTTAAGGTATGGAAACTTTGTTCCATAGTCTGGTATGTCACTATAAACGTCATATTATAAAAGGACATGGTAGATTTCCGTGATACTCTGTAACTTATATTAGATAAATGTTATAGTGGATAAAAATCTCTCTTTTTGTTCTTTATAATACTTTGATATTTGCTGGTCTACGAAAACAGGATTTGACACAGGAGCTTTGGAAAAACTTATTATAAAATATCCTGTGGACCACAGTGTGCATCTTCTTAATAGATACTTCTGTTCGCAAGAGTTCAGGGTGGATTTAACTGATGGAAAATAACAGCAACTTTAAATCTACAAAATGTACAAATAATTTCCAGATATCCAAGTAAGTCCTGGCTTCTGAAATGAGGTTCCTGTCTTATTATTTTGTTGACATCCTGGAGAGTGGTGATAATGTAACACAGTTGAATCTTGCTGATATGTCATCTTTTATTTTACCCACTAAAGCTTTGAAATAAGGGCCAAATCATTTGTAGGCTCAGCTCTGAAAAGAGCTTATTTTAAAGCACTCTAATATTTCTGTTTTTGTTTGATTTGTGTAAAATGTTACAGTTTTACAGTAAATAGTTGCCTAATGGTACCAGCCAGTGCCTAAATCCACCCAAAAAACATGGCACAAGATTTTAGTTAAATTGAGACGTGGCTGCAATTTTTTTTTTAGGTCCTAAAATGAGTATCTCTTAATTTTTTTTAGCTCCAGCAAATGACTCACTTTAAGTTTTCCATATTTTTGATAAAATATTTGATGTGAGATTGGCATGATTTCCACAGGTTTGCTAGCTGATCAGTTCCGTAAAGTATTCTTGTGAGTAGGTGAGTTCTTCATTCTGTAGCTTGTCATTTAAATTGTTCGCTTCTATGCAACTATGGTGGCAGAGTGATAGTTTGGTATATTTTAACATAACGTGAGTAAATTACATGCACCCAGGCCTACTCTTTCTGTGCAATATATTCTACTGAAATATGGATTTGTCTAAAGTTTTCTGAGTAGAATAGCTCAGCTTTTTCAACTGTGTCAATTCTGTGTCTTTGTTCCTGCCAAGTGAACAAGAGGCCTTCTGGCATCAGCCATCTGTAGTTTACTCCTCTTTTAAGTAACTCTTTAGTCAAGAATAAATATTCTCTTCTCATCTCTCTTACTCTTCTTGGTATCTGTTTCAGCACCACAATTTCTTTATCTTTATATTTTAGTGTTTTCTCTCTCGCCACCTGGATATCTGTGTCTTAATAATCTTCTTAGTAAATCTAATGTGAATTTCTCTTGGTAATCTATTCCTTGTTGCATATCTTGTGTAGACACAAAACACTTCATCCATCCCATCCATCATCGTTTCTTTGGTTATTTCCAGTGCTTCTGCCAATATTTCTGCCATTATTTCAGCAAGATTTTCACCTTTTCCTTCTTCTATATTTTGAAATCTTAGATAAAATTCTGATTTGTCTATTTTGCAATGGTTCAAATCTGCCCTTTTCGATATCACTCAAATGAATATCAATATTTCCAATTTTCTTATCTCTTTGTCTATCTTCTTCAATTTTTTGAATCTGTCTTCATATTTCATCATCATCTTTCTTCATATTTCACCATCATCTGTTGAATATTTTCCACTTTTTCATCTGTCTTTTCAATTTTTTTGCTCAATTTTCTGAATTCCTTGCGTAGTCATCTGTAATGTCACTTCTTTCTCTTTTTCCTGTTGTAATATTGTCCGTATAGATCATTATCCTCCAGATGGTGAGGTAGTTGGTATCAAAGAAACTGGGGCTGTTGTCTTTCTACTCATCTTGTAATGCTTATCTGTAAAGAAAGAGAGAGAGAAAAAAGAGGAAAAAAAGGAAAAAAGAAAAAAAGAAAACAAAAACAAAGGCAAGCAATTGCCACTCCAAAGGAAAAAAGGAAAAAGTAATTCTTCAGGCATTTGTATACTTTAATCCAATGAGTTGCGATGGTAGATGTAAAAAGTAAAAAATAAAAAAGGAAAAAAGAAAGAAGAAAAATATTCTATATGTTCTCTTAATAAACAAAAAGAAAACCAAAATAAAAGGTTTACATTCTAGTTCCTGGTTTAAAAAGTTAAAATCCAATTAAAGAGGAAAAAAAGAGCCCCATTAGTGGGGGGGGGTGTTGGTAGACAGGGAGGCAAAAGGTAAAAAGCAATTCTAGTGTAAAACAAGCCTCTGCCACCAAATATCCAAGGCTCTTTGTTAAATCAGCTCAGAATTTTTCAAGGTAACTTCAATCTTCTTTCTTTCAACTTCAACTCCAGACTCCAGCTATCTGTTCAGAAAGGAGCACCTGAATAAACAAATTGCCTCTATCTTTTCCAAGACACAGCTCAGAGTCCTTGATTGTGAAAGAAAAAAGAAACAATATCCAAGCCTCTGTAAGTGCTACTTACTTTCCTTCATTTTCACTTCCCCCTCCATAATCTACAACCAGGAACTTAAAAAAATTAAAGTCTTTTGCCTTTTTTTTTAAAAAAAGGAGAAAAATAAATCTTGAGTCAAGCAGAATCTTAGTCAAAAAGAGATTTTCAAAAGGGTTGTTAAAAAAGGGAGAAAGAAATACAAACAAAGATAAAAAGATTAAAAAGTACCAGGGAAAAAAGAAAAAAAAAACATTCACTGACAATTAATCATGCCACTTAAATTCATTTTTCTTCACTTTTAGTCCCCTTTAATTTTTCCAGGGTGTTCTTTCCAAGAAATAATTAGTAAAAGTTCATCTCACCAAACTGATACACTTTCTTTCCAATCTCTTCCATTCGGGAGCTGTCCCAGCTTCAGCAGCTTGGCAGGCTGCCTCTCTGCCGCTGGCAAAAAGGGCTTTCCTTGGATCAATCAGGGACTTTGCAATGTCCCTGAGATCGACAGTATGTTCCCTCCTCAATCACCATCTCTATGAGATGGTTTAGGTCCAGTGGGACTGTCATGCAATGGAGATATCAGCGGCGATCTTGGAGCTTCAATATCGCACGCTGTATCACTGAGACGCCAGCCTAGACCATATTTTCTGTATTCACATTCTTGGGAATTATGAGCAAAGCTCCCTTTCATAGACTCTTTTTAATTGAATCAGGGAAATGTTCACATAAGCCCCATCCTTCTTCCCACAATGATCAGTCTTATGCTTTTTTTAGGAAACCCACAAATTGCAATAGTCCTCCCCAACTGATGTTCCCAAGCATCTGTAGAACATAGAGTTCCCAAATAATTATCACACAAGCAATAAATCATATGGCAGATTTTTTTTTTTTTTTGCCCAGTAGAAACTGCTAGAGTTCTTGAAGGTTT
Source organism: Laticauda colubrina (assembly GCA_015471245.1). NCBI lineage: Eukaryota > Metazoa > Chordata > Lepidosauria > Squamata > Elapidae > Laticauda > Laticauda colubrina. The sequence continues at coordinate 2,430,304 of BLBF01000053.1, forward strand.
CAGAAGGTTTCCCATCTCTTTTTTCAGAAGACATGAAACATATTTTAGGCTCTCTTGAAATATAGCTTCTTGCTCCTTCCTCTTCCATATCTCTTTTAATTTTAGATAAAGTCAATTGACACCTCTTTCCTAGCACAATACCCTATTTTACCTTAATTGGGGGATTTATTTAAACCAGAAACTAGCTAATTGCAGACTGGTGAATGAAGAATGATGATTTATGATGATTTAATGATGATTTATGAATACTATATAATGGGACAGCAAGAAGAACATACTTTATACTATGATTTTAAATACAAATAACACTCATTTAAAATGCTGCCCTTTTTGAGTCCACATAAATGTAAAGCCTGGAGGTCTTTGCCCCCACCCCCATTATCAAAAACAGGCTGGAAAAGATGCAATATTGTATGAAAAATAAACCTTACCCTTTCACTCTTACCAATTAAAGTTGCTGCATATTGGCTTCATAAACAAAATGTATATTGTTTTCACATCTATGTTTATCTTTCACTTAACTAAAATTAGCTAACTATGATTAGTTTTCCTTTCTACAGGTGCAGTTTTCAAGCTTAAATTCCTCTTTTAAAATCTGGATCAGATATTGATCCTCTGGAATATTCCATGTTTGGGTCCTGACCTAATTTAAAGGAGCATCATCTGGTTGTAATTCTACAACCATCTGAAAATTTACATAAGCACAGTTATTTCCCTATGTTTTAGATGAACACTCTGAGGATTAAAAAAAAAAATGAGAAGAGATGCCTATTTCACAGCTCAGTTTCTTTACTAGAGAATGAAAGTGATCAGGGTAAACCTTTTGCTTGGTTTGTTGGTACTGTCCCCAGACCAGAGGTGGTATTCAGCAGATCCTGACCAGTTCTGGAGAATCAGTAGTGTAAATTTTGAGTAGTTCAGACAACTGGCAAATACCACCTCTGACTGGCCCTGCCTCCCAAGTCCCAGCTGATCAGTTGAGTCTTCTTTTGTTGCCCTAAATAGGAGAACAGAGCTGGAAAGCAGGTTAGTGGGCAGGGAGGGAATGGGATTTTGCAGTAATCGTGGAGTGGAGAGGGACTGGAGATTTTACAGTATCCTTCCTTATCATGCTCACCAAGCCACGCCTACCAACCCACACCATGCCCACCAAACATCATCCCAAGGGACATTAATAATCTTAAGAACTTCCTTAAGTGTTTGGCACCATGTTTTCTGAGGTCAGCCTTGTTTCCTCTTTCCTCGAGGAAGTATCCAATCTAGTGCAATTTTGGGCTGCTGGTCTTTAGGCATACGTAAAATATGGCCAAAAAACTACATTTGATGTTCATTCACAGTTCTCAAAAGGTGTTCTAAATCTGATCTTTGTAAATCAGAAGCACCATAATAGATGAAACTAACCAAGCAATAGAAAACAAAGAATTTCATTTCCATATGAAATACTAGCACCATGGCATGAAGTATTCTGTCTTAATCCCCAGGCTATTGTTTAGGAAGCCTAACACGTCATCATTATTTGGAGCAATACATTTTAATTCTTTGCAACTCAGCAAAATTTAATGCTTTTCAGTTTCACAGACACTAGTCTTATGTTTAATGGTTTTAATACACTTTTTTCATTCTTACACATATTACTTGTGAAAAACATCTTGGATTCACAATTTTTGAACTACAGAATAAATGAGCATAAATTCAGCAAAATAACAAAAAGGAAGGAAGGAAGGAAGGAAGGAAGGAAGGAAGGAAGGAAGGAAGGAAGGAAGGAAGGAAGGAAGGAAGGAAAGAATTGGAAAACTGATAGTATATGCTCTGCCCTTATGAAGTAAGAGGTAAATTTCCTTCTTTTATTTGGATGTATGGCTTATCCATTATGGGTGAAGCAGAAAATAATATGAAGAAACAGAAGACATTTTTCCGGCAAGTTAATAATCTGGATATATTACTTTACTGTGTCCTTGGTAAATTGGGCAACAAAGATATTAGATGGTAATTTGCTACAAAATTTTATCTAATATAATTTGGACAGTGGGAGGAAGTACAAATTCCACCAAAAAGGGGTTTGGGAAGCACATGCACAGAATAAATCAATTCCCCATTGCTGCTCTCTGAGGAGATGTAGTAACTAATGTCTACCAGTTGAATAATATGTTATTAGAATTGATCATTTGTTCCAGTATTCATAAGTGATTTGCATTTCTAGGGATATATCAGTCAGCGTTGATCTAATTTAAAAATTCAGATGTAGTTGAAAAAATGATTTAAGATTTGCTAAAGAAGCAGCTTCTTCACAACAAGGAATAGAAGAAATCAAATTTCACTTATCATCCCCCTTTAGAATTATATTATATAGTTCCCATCTTCCATGATTCAACTCCTTCAGCAAACCCACAAGTTATTATTTTTTCCCTAATCAAACAGGACAATTTTGCTCTCTCTGCAAATTCTGCCCTGTTTGATCTTCATAATCCACTCCTCAATTGCAGATACTTCTGTATTTTTTATTCTTGTGCATATAGTAGCATTTCTGCCATTATAATATATAAAGCTAATCTTTCACAAGACCTTTCTAATTGTATATCCATAAAGCTGCTTCTTTAATTTTTATTTTTCCTTGTTTTATCTATATCTGTTTCTAGCACTTTTTCTTTGATCATTTGCTTTTAAACATTTGTTTTTGTTTATCTTTTAATTATGCAAAAATATTTTAAAAATAATTTAATATTTGCTACTCTATTCGTAAAATCAGCATACGCTGATTTGTATTTTCTAATTAATTTGGTTTTTCCATGTACATAAATAAAATAATAAATAGTAATAAAATCCTGTTAAAGGTCCAGTTCATAGCATTGCTATTCAACCTCTGAATCAAATAATTATACCATCCTTGTAACCTCCTTTCCTTGAAATGACATTTGAAGCATCAATCAAAGAAAAAATATTCTGCAGAAATCAGTTTGGCTACAGGTATCCTGCTGATCAAAATGGGTTTGCTACTATTAGAAGCATTCAGTCTCCTGATGACTGAATTTGGTAGTCCATATATATTGACTATATCCACTATATGAGAATAAGAATTTGCTCTTCTGCTGAAGAACACTGTTGTACAAGTCTCAGGTGAATCTAATTACAATAAGCAAGACATTCATTGGATAAAAGGAAATAATGGATCCCAGAATGCCTCTCAAGGCAGTTGTTATGGTTTCTTACAGTTAATAGCATTTTTCTGATAGCTTTAGGATGCTGTTTACTTTTTTCTCAATTAGTGGGTACAAACCATGCAAATGGCTTATTAACAAGATGGTTTTCATTATTTGTACAGTATACAGCTAGCTTTTCCTTTATGTCTTCCTTAAGGATGGATTGTTTTTCAAAATCTGCATCTTTGGTTCTATACAGAAAAGAACAAAAGGAAGCATAAAAAAGGCCCTGTCACACTGCCCAACGGATGAAAAACGTTTGTAAAAAGGACACAGCGGACGAGAAAAATGTTCCATCCATTGTTATCCGCTCTCAAAAGGGGCAAAAATTTGCATAAACAGAGCAGATAACATGGAAAGGAACGGATGGGGGGAGGACGCAGGGCGAATGGAAAGCGGATGCAGAGCGGATGCAGAGCGGATGCAGAGCGGATGCGTAGAGGATGCGTAGAGGATGCATAGAGGATGCAGAGCGGATGCGTAGCAGATGATGCAGATGCGATTTGCATCCGCTTTCATCCTTTCTCCATCTGTGCTACTAACGCTGCGCGTCCGTTCTGCTTCCTCCCTGCATCCGTTTACCACTGGAACGGATTTGAGTTGCGCAGATGTGCAGCGGATGCCTAGCGGATATAGCAGATGTGTAATGGATGCAGAACGGATGTCCCCTGTATGCCTAGAGGATGCAAAACGGATGCATTGGATACATTTTCCGCTCAAAAGTTTTGAGCAGCTCAAAACCTTCTGAGTGGATGAAATGTCAATAGAGGGATGCTGGACGGATAGAGAGGAAGCAAAACCGAGGCAGTGAGTACAGAACGGAAGCATCGCATTAACCAACGGACGGCAAGTGTTTTTCTCCGTTTTACATCCTCTTTCCATCCGTTGGTGCAGTGTGACAGGGGCTAAACATATATACATAAATGGGTCCAGTTGTCGAACTCAACCTGAACTCTTATACATTTATTTCTTTTCCTTTTTATACCACAGGGAATCAGGGAGAAGTCTTCTTTAGTTACTTATTTATTTTTATGTATTTTTATTTTATTTGGTTTGTCAATTGCTTACAAGATAAAAAGTACAAGTAAAAACATAGTTATGAATACATGGATACATATAAGAAAAATAAAAGAAACAATAGGACAGGGATGGTAGGCATGTTAGTGCGCTTATGCATGCCCGCTACAGACCTCTTAGGAAAGGGGTGAGGTCAACAGTAGAAAGTCTAAGGTTAAAGTTTTTGGGGTTTGGGGAAGAAATCACAGAGTCAGATAGAGTATTCCAGACATTGACCACTCTGTTGCTGAAGTCATATTTCCTGCAATCAAATTTGGTGAGATTAACCTTGAGTTTGTATTTATCGTTTGCTCTTGTATTGTTATGGTTGAAGCTGAAGTATTCATTGACAGGTAGGACATTGCAGTGTATGATTTTATATACTATACTTGAATCAGACCAAAGACGGCATAGTTCTAGGTTTTCTAGGTCTAGAATTTCAAGTCTGATGGCATAAGGTATTCTGCAATGAGGAGAGGAGTGGAGAACTGTTCTTGTAAAATATTTCTGGACTTTCTCAACTGTGCTAATATCAGATACATAACATGGGTTCCAGACTGAAGAGCTGTATTCAGGTATTGGTCTAGCAAATGTTTTGTATGCTCTAGTTATTAGTATGATGGTACCAGAGAAAAAGCTACGTTGGATTACAACTCTTAATGCCTTTTTGGCTATTTAGTTACAGTGGGCTCTAGCACTTAGATCATTAGAGATAAGTACTCCAAGATCCTTGACAGAGTTTGGATCATCAACAAGATCTTGACTATTCAGCCTGTATTTTATTTTCTGATTTCTTTTGCCAATATGTAAGACAGAACATTTATTTGTTGAGACTTGAAGTTGCCATTTGTTTGATCATTCTGATACATAGTCAAGGTCTTTTTGAAGGGTAGCAGAATTGTCTGTGGTGTTAAATAGCTTTACATCATCAGCGAAGAGAACGCAGTTGCTCTTAATATGATCACAGAGGTCATTTATGTAGAATATGAAGAGGGCTGGTCCTAGAACACTGCCTTAGGGGACACAACTGTTGACAGATACAGAATTTGATTGGACGCTCCCAATTTTGACCATTTGTTGTCTGTTTGACAGGAATGCTTCTATTCAGTTATGCAGGTGTTCAGAGATACCATAAGATTTTAGTTTTAGGAGTAGTTTGTCATGTACCACTGAATCAAAGGCTTTACAGAAGTCTTCATAGATTGCATCTATGATTGAGTTATGTAGTACATATGTTTTTGCAGTGTGAGAGTTGCAGATTGCATGATAGTTTTTTTCTGAAACCAAATTGTTTATTAGAGAGTAGGTTGTTTGTCTCTAAGTGGAGGATAATGGATTGGTTAATAATTGATTCCATGACTTTACAGGTGATGTCTGTAATTTTCAACTAGGCTGGGGTCTCCCTTTTTGAAGATGGGGATGACCATGGCTTGTGACCATAGTTCTGGCAAGGAGTTGGCCCTGAAAGATTTTTCAAAGATTATGCTTAGAGGTTCTGCTGTGGCAATGGATAGCTTTTTAAAGAAGTAGGCACATATTCCATCCGATCCAATAGATAGAGATGGTTTTAGATTGTGTAGTGCTTTTTCAACATTGTCTTCTGTCAAATCGATATGTATTAGATCATTGTAGCTGTCTATGGTTCAACTAGGAAATACTGAGCATGATCCATTGCTGTTTACAAATACTGAGCCAAAGAATGTGTTAAAGAGGTTGGCTTTAATAGTGTCATTCTTGCAGTCTTTACCATTAGGTCCTTTCAGGGGTGGGATGGACCTTGACTCTTTTAGTTTGTTGTTTTGCAAAATTGTAAAAAGCGCGGGTGGAATTGGTGCATCGAAAGTTTTCCTCTTGTTTAATATGATAATTGGTGCATTCAGTCTTTGTCTAGTGGCATAAATTTTTGTATCGGCTTTTGAAGTTGGCAACATGACCAGATTTGTTTTTCTGCTAAAGTGATTTCTTTTTGGATTGAACCTTCCTTATTGTTATGGGTAATCTTTTTTTTTTTTGGTTTTTGGAGTTGTTACTGATACGTATAGTTTGATGACTCTTTTGACTTCAAGTAAAAATATATTGGAATGGTCTTCAACAGTATTGCATCCAGTGAATAGAGATTGCCAATCAAGGGATGAGAGATCATTCTATAAGATCATAGTTGCCTTTTTTGAAGTTATCATTGGGGATCACATCTTTGTGTTGATTTTTGTGTGGACATATGTTGAGACAAAAGTCAATCATGCTGTGGTTACTGTTGGAAAAGGGTTCTTTAATTTGTATTCCATAAATTGAATTCAAACTATTGCAGAAGATGAGATTGAGGCAGTTGTTAAGTCTAGTGTTGTTGTTTACTTGTTGTACCAGTCCCAGGTTTGTTACAGCATTGTAGAAAGTTGCATTCATGGGTTCAGTTGTACATTTGTTTAGGATCCAGTTAATGTGAGGTAGATAAAAACATGTGGGCAGGATGTTGCCCATGTTAGTAGTGAAGCTAGCTTGTTTACATGTTCAATGTCATCATCAGGGGCTCTGTAACATAGTAAGAATTAAAATGTGATATTTAAGGACAGTTCATAGACGATGGTCTCAGGAAAAGCAAGCTCTTGGGTAATTTGGATGTTTTTTAGATGTAAGGACTTTTTATAGAAGATAGCAACACCACATCCTGTATAGATTTCACAATCTGATCGGCAAACATGATAGTCTCTTACTGTGGTAATATAACAGTTCCAAATGTTATCTTGCTCCTCAGAACATAAAGTATGTTTCAGTCATCTTTGCTTAAGTTACAGTTCTTGCATATTTTTCCCCTATTCTCTAAACCATTGCCTAATATTCATTGCAAACTGTAGAAAAACATTTTTCTATATTAGTATGGTTCATACCAATTGTCCCAAAAATATTTTATTTCTTTATGCAATGCTATCCACAAAGGCAATTTGGATCTTAAAATATACTTGTTTTTCATAAAGTGGTTATTTTAAAAAGATTTCTCATGTGAGGATTGAATGAAATGTAATGCAATGTCTCCAACTTTATAAATTCCCAACAGATGATAATTCATGTGCTGCAACATGAGACATGTTGTTTGGCATCTGTTACTTCACTTCGATTTATGGGAAGTTACTGTTAGAAAAAGTTGCTTTGTTATTGTTCATGAAATAGAAACCTGCAGTGGATACCCAAAAGTGTGCCATGGTAACACTGTTAAGATGCCATAATAGCATTATTTATTGATAAAGAAATCCCTCCATTTGAAATGCACCACTGAAAGCAGATGGTTTATGCTAATAACTGCATGATATTAAGCCCATGTCCCACTGCACCAATGGATGCAAAGAGGATGTAAAACGTTAAAAAAAGCTTGCCATCTGTTGAAAAACGCAATGCATCCGTTGTGTACTCACTGCATACGTGTTTCATACGCTCTATCCCTCCAGCATCCGTCCACTGAGATTTCATCCACCCAAGACGTTTTGAGTTGCACAAAACTTTGTGAACGGGTGAACTTTCCGCCGTGTACGATGTAAATCCGTGACATCCGAGCAACAAACGTTCTATGTCCATTTATCATCCATTAAACATCCGCTGTATCCTCTCTGCATCCTCTGGGCATCCTCGCAACTCACATCCATTGCAACTGAAAATGGAAAGAGGGAGGAAACAAAAGGTACATGGAACGTCTACATAGCGTTAGTAGCACAGAAATAGAAAGGATGCGCACTGAACGGTTTGCATCCGATATACATCCGCTAGGCTTCCTATGAACATCCATTTAACATTCCTTCTACATACTACCCACGTCTGTTCTTTTCCGTTCTTTTCCGTTCTGTTTATGCAAATTTTCGACACTTTTTGGAGCGGATGACAACGGATGGAGCCATCCCCGAAATTTTGCTCATCCGCTGTGTCCTTTATGTATACGCTTTGCGTCCATCGGCCAGTGGGACAGGGCCTTAAGTCCTATGTATTTTTGTACCAAAAATGTTAAGATGATTAACCTGGAAGAGCTTATTTGTGTCATGAACAGCAAAGTAGATGACTTGTGGTGGTAACTAATCTGTTTCACATGAGAAAGATTGAACTAATAAGGACAATTCCTGTCACTCAAAGAGAAATTTCTGTGGAGCTTGGCATTTTATAGGAATGTATGGGTCACATAATTGATGTTGTTCAATATCAGAAAGTGGAATCATACTGACAGCAGAGATGAAAGCTTCAGGAGTTGAAATTTGCTCGCAATTATTGTTATAGTACAAGAATGAAAGTGAGAAATTTCTTCACAGAATTGTGACAGTCATCAAAACAAGGGTTCACCATCATGACCTAGAATTGAAACATCAATCTTATGAATATCATCACAAAATTTTATCTATAAAAAGAAAATCCTCAAAATCCATACTTCAGCAGAAGTGATTTCATTTTTTGACACATATGTGTCAAATATGTGGGTCACATATTATCCAGATGGATTTCCTTGAATGTAGCACCACTATTAACTCAGAATACTATACTGCAATAATAGAGTATTTTTTAAAACAATTAACAGATTTCACTTGCAAATTAACTTCTTTGCTTAGAGAGAAAACAGTATCTACATTTATTGCCGTCTGAAAACTGCTATATACTTTGTGCATAAAATGGAAAAAATACACTTATGATTTGTGGTTTTATTGATTAGAAAAACTGTATAATAGAAAAGGGTGAGCTTTCTTTTGTAATCACAGAGTAAAGGCTAGGTCACACTGGCCGACAGATGCAAAACGTATGCAAAAAGGACAAAGTGGACGAGCAAAATTTCCATCCGTTGTTATCCGCTCTCAAAAGTGCCCCAAATTTGCATAAACAGAGCAGACAACAACGGAAAGGAACGGACGTGGGGAGGATGTAGCGGGGATGTAAAGCGGATGTTGGTAGGAAGCCTAGCGGAAGGAAGCAGATGGAAGCAGATGACACATCCGCAGGGCTTTTGTGGGAGAACAGTGAAGCGGACACGTAGCAGAAGGAGCGGATGCATAGCGGATGACTCGATTGCATCACAGACACTTATAGGATGCATAGCAGATGCGTAGCAGATGCAAAGCGTTCACTGCGCATGCGGGGAGGATGAATTGCGTCAGCTCCGCACATATAAAAGGATGCAAGCAGTCAGCATTCAGAGGAAAGACCTGCTGCCAGAGACATCTTGAGAGAACACCATGGGAAAGAAGAGGAAGCCTGTGCCTACTCCTGCCAGCCCTGGCAAGAAGGACAGAACCACCATCTCACCCCCTGGCGCTGACTCTGAAGCTGCTGGTGCTGCTGGTGCTGGTGCTACTGGTGTTGCTGCTGCTGGTGCTTCTCCTGCTGGTGCTGCTGGTGCTATTCCTGCTGGTGCTGCTGGTGTTTCTCCTGCTGCTGCTGCTGCTGCTGCTGCTTCTCCTGCTGGTGCTGCTGGTGCTGCTGGTGCTTCTCCTGCTGCTGGTGGTGCTTCTCCTGCTGCTGCTGCTGTGATGGACCAGCTCCAAGGCCCTGAAGCCCCTGCCAGAGGGAGGAAGAAGCAAGGCAAGGAGAAGGGGGAGAGGAAACAGTAATCCATTTCCGAAGACCATGAGGAGGAGGTGCAGGAATGGCTGAGGGAGAACGAGTACTTGTGGAGAAAGGGCCACAGGCTCTATCACGACACCAAGAAGAAGCAGGCAGCATGGAGAGAGAAGGTGGAGAGCCTGGGCTACACTTCAGATGTCCTCCTGGGGTGGTAGAAGCACATGCACACCTGGTATGGCAAGCTGCACCTGAAGAAATCCAGGCAGTCCACTGTCAAGCTCACTGACCGGGAGACCTACGTCATGGCCAGGTGCAGCTTCCTTGAAGGTGAGATCCACCACTGAGGAGCAGCCCCTCTGTCAACCCTCTCCCTCAGACAGCCCACAGAGAGCCACTCTTCTTCCAGCCAGGAGACAGCTACCTTGTCCAGGCAGGTGTCTTTGGAGGGCCCCATTACAGAGACCCCCCCGACAGCTGCACTCCCCGTGCCGGAGGACATGGAGGATCCCCTGTCTCAGATGGAGGAAGAAGAGGCAGCCACCAGAGACCAATCCACACCCAGCTCTACCTCCACAGAAAGCAGGCAGAGAGGCAGACCGGAGGGACAGAGCCACACTGTCCTCTTGGAGATCAGGGACACAATCAAAGCAAGCACAGATCTCCTCTCCCAGCTGGTCCACTTTGACATACCATCTTCCAACCGCAAGTCCTTCATCACGTATGTGGGCCAGACCCTCATGGACATGCCCAAGGCCCAGTACCAGGCGATGAAGGAGAGGATCACAGCTCTTTTGCACCACCTTCCAGGCCCAAGTGAACCTGCTGCTATCCACTCCAGGTCTGCTCCTCCACCCCAGGCAATGTCACAGCCCTTCCACGGATTTTAGCAGGCCCTCGCCTACCAAGCCTACCACTACCAGGACTTCCCACAACAGAGGCAGCCCTTCCCAGTCCAGACCCAGGTTCCTCAGATGCCACAGATGCCACAGATGCCTCAGCTGACCCAGCTGCAGACCAGACAGCCCCACTACACTCCTCCTTCCTCCACCCCACAGCCAAGCCCTTCCTCAGAACATCTGTCATCAGTCTTGGGCCTCACATCCCAGGTACTTGAGGAAGTGCCTCTCAACCTCACAGGACTGAGTCAGCTCTCTGAGACCTTCCTGCACACACCATCTCCTGTTGTACTCTCGGGGCCAGGCACCCCAATGGTGCCTCAGAGCAGCACTCCAGCAACAGCCACCTCCACAGTCCCTGGCCCCTTTACATGTGAGACCATGGGCACGCCCCAGAGTGACTGAGAAGAGTGCCAGAGACTGAGTTGTTACCTGTTCACTTTATCTTTGCTTAAGACATTTTACTTGGGACATTTTGCTTTTTAATAAAGTCATACAGTTTGTTATTAATAAAGGTTATCTTTGCTTCACACACTTGGTTCATTTTTTTTACTTAATAAAGTGTTGGGGAAAACTTTGAAAAAAGGGTTAAGCCTTTGCATGCTTGTGGGATTGGTAAGGATAGCTGTGGGATGGATAGTTGTAGGATGGGTAAGGATAGTTCTGTGATAGATAAACCTCCAGTGCAAGCATAGTGGGACTGTATGGTCCACCCTCCCAGCTGCCACACATATGGCCCTTTATTATCAATAACAATTTATTCATTGATCAACACATTTCAACATAAACACAACTCTTTATTAAATGCCCTGTTCGTTGTAGGGCCACTCAACATACCTGGCACAATCTCATCAGTGTGATGAGACAGGCTCAAGGAAGCATCCATTAACCATCTATCATCCTGTTTTGCCACTCCACTGCTCCATCTGTGGAGTTGCACCAGTGTTTCAGGAGGTTGCGCTGCTTCTTCCCTTCACGTGGAGCTCTGTTGGGGCCTTGCACATCCACAGTGTCTATCAGGTTTTGTCCTTGCCTCCATTCACCAGACTCCATGTCCCCATTGCCTTGTTGACGGTCCACAAGTCTGTTCTGCAACACTGGGTAGCGGGTGCGCATGAGATTGTGCAGGATGCAGCAAGCTTCCATGATGCTCCTCACAGTCTGTGGACGATGCTGCATGGTGGTGAGAAGTACCTGGAACCTGTTGGTCAGGATGCCAAAGGAGTTCTCCACCACCCATCTTGCCCTGGACGGCCTGTAGTTGAAGATCTTCTCTTCATGGGTGAGGTATCTTGAAGTGTAGGGCTTCATGAGGTAGGTTCTGAGGGAGAAGGCGTCATCACCCACGATGAAGTAGGGCACATCTTGTGTGTCGTTGGGTAGGGGGTATGGATCTGGGAAACCCATGATGAGGTTTCATTCCAGCCCATCCTTGAGGTCACTGGCATTGTATATCTGGGCATCTGAAGATGAGCCTTTGCCTGAAGCATTGATGTACATGAACTTGTAGTCAGCATCAACCATGGCAAAGAGGATGATGCTGAAGAAGCCCTTGTCGTTGAAATAATTTGAACCCGAGTTGGGTGGAGCTTTGCAGGCCACATGCTTCCCATCTATGGCTCCAACGGTGTGGGGAAAGTTCCACCTCTGATACCACTGCTCTGCAACTTTCCTCCAGCCTTCTTCACTGGTGGGACACTGGAGGAGCTCCTCCACATATTCTTCGATGATGGCCTGCACCACTTCTCTGAACACAATGCTGATGGTGTTGTGTGACACCCTCCAGGCATACTGCATGATTTTGTATGTGGTCCCAGAGGCCAGGTGGCACGGAGTCAGTGACACCTTCAGTCCAGGGTCCAGGCTGGGGCAGAAGTTGGTGCTTGGCTTGGTCAACCTGGGTCTCAATTGCTCCACAACTTTGTCAAACATGGCTGGAGGCATCCTCATGTAGTTCTGGAATGCATGAGGGTCTTCGTTCCTCAGCTCCACCATCAGCTTGTTGTACAGTCCATACTCTGCTCTTCTCCCAATCCATCGTCAGACCCAGACAGCTCTTGGACGTCTCCTTATCCTTGCGTAGAAAAGATGAAACAGTCTGAAGAGGGCTTGGTTCTGGTGTTGAATGATGGCGGCTACCAAAAGGAGTGTGCGATGATCCATGGTGGACATCAATGGATGATGTGGAAGAGCAAGAGCAAGGTTGAAGAGGTCTGCACACCAGGGCTGCTGGACTGATAGTGAAATCCGGGTGATTTCCTCCCCCTTTTTATAGGAAATGTCGGTTTTCCGCTAGGTGTCCTTCCACATACTCTAGACATCCTCCAGACATCCTAAATATCTGAAATATGTCCCATATACGAATGTTTTGTCTGTTTTAATGCTTTATATCTGAGCTGCATCCGCTTTCATCCTTTCTATGTCCGTGCTACTAACGCTGTGTGGACGTTCCGCATACCTTTCGCTTCCTCCCTCTTTCCACTTTCCGCTGGAGTGGATGTGAGTTGCACGGATGGCCAGAGGATGCCGAGAGGATACATCGGACGTTTAGTTGAACACTTGTTGCCCATATATGTCACGGATGTACATCGTACGCGGCGGAAAGCTCATCCGCTCAAAAAGTTTTGTGCAGCTCAAAACTTCTTGCACAGATGAAATCTCAGTGGACGGATGCTCGAAGGATAGAGCGTATTAAATATGTATGCAGTGAGTACACAACGGATGCATTGCGTTTTCCAACAGATGGCAAGCTTTTTTGTCCGTTTTACATCCTCTTTGCATCCGTTGGTGCAGTGGGACATGGGCTTAAGGAATAATTTTGCAATTGTCCTTATATTTGCTGCAAAGAAATCAAAAGCTTTCTATTTCTTTTTTCTTTTTTCTACATTTTTATTTTCTTTCCTCTTCTCTATTTTTTCTTTTTACTAGTCTGTGTTAGTATTTAATTCTTTAAAAAATAATGAAGCTTTAAAAAAACAATAAGCATATTTTAGAAGCATAGGAAGTAAATTGTGCTGTAGCAAAACATCACAGCCCTGTGCTTATAATCACACAAGTCAGCCACCAGCCAATTTCAAAGTTTGATCTAAGCTTCTTATTCCAACCATGAAATAATATCTTGTGAGCATCTGTTTTACTTAAATGAAGAGGTGGAAAAAAACTGTCAGAATTTGGTTGATGAGCAAGGTATGGAGTTCTTTCATGAGACCTTCCAAAAGTTTGCCAATCATCGGAAGAAGCGTTAGCAAATAGTGATGATTACATGAAAAAGTAAATATAGTTAACAAAAGAACTAATTTAATGATTATTTTTCTGTTTCATTTATTAAAACATTACTATTTACTTTTAAATCCAAGCCAATTATTTGTCAGTAGTAAGAGAGGCCAGAGTTTTCAGAATAAATGTAAATCTTAAGTGTGGACGAAAGAAAGTACAAGGAGCCACCATTTTCTGAACAGAAAGTTTGAAAATAGAATGATTCAATTCCAGCAAACATTAAACCCTCAGACTGAAGTCTAATTTTGTCAGGTGAGATAGTCTGGAAATTTAGAAAAATGTGACTAACACATTCAGAAACATCATTCTTGTTCCTGGTTGTGATTTGATACTATTCCAGGAGATAGCAACTGTGAATCCATAAGAAATAAACCAGACTTTTATTCTGTTTTATTAGAAGCACATGCCTCATATCTTTTTTAGTCCAAGATGCCTGGCTACTCCATGAACAGTATCAAATCTTTCCATTTGAGTGACAGACAAATACATGATTAATCACATGACAAAAGTGAAAAATGAACTTATTTTAAAAGAGACATGATAAAGACAGTTAACCTGGAAAAGAAAGGAAGGAGTAAAAATTCTGTTGTTACCATAATCAGCTTGATCCTTTGTTCCTAGAAAACTTCACAAAGCAGATCCCTTCCGTAACAATTCATAAAGTTGTGGAAAGTAATAAACCTACAATGGTTAGACTGGTGGTCTTGATTAATGACACCAGTAGGAGAGTGTACAGTATTCTGGCGAAGCAGCTACAATTAGAAACCATTTAATCCTGACTAGATCAGTTTTGTCAGTGACAAGTGGTGCACAGTGATGTTAACCAAATGACATCTTTTAATATCCAATATTTCATCAAGATAAATGCTTCTTTTTCTGTTACATAAAAAATGATCCTATTGTTCATTGCTATTACCAATTAAGTACAAGCATGGGATGGATAAATGTTCCATCCAAAGATAGACCAATATCCTTTTCATTATCTTACTACATTTCTGATTATTGGGCACATTTTAATCCATTTCCATATTAGTATATAATTTGTTAAATTAAAAAAGATTCCAAAAATGTTTTCTTACATTTGTCCACATTTGTTTTAATGTAGCATTGTTACCTAAACATATTTTTCAGACAGACAATATATGGATACAGCGTAAAATATATGTAACATTTCCTTTTAAAGGGTTAAGGTGAGACATAGTGGCAGCTCCAAATTTATCCAGTGAATTTTCATGACAGGATAAAACTCAGTGCTCTTGGTTCTAATCTAACATTTTAACCACAAATCACAATAGCTTTTTAAATATGTTTTTAAATAAATCTGCATTTCTCTCTGGATTGTTTTGGCATACTAACTAACAAATTATGAAAAGAACAGAGAAGTTTTAAAGTAAAATAACTTGATCCTGTTCATGTATCAGATTGGGAAGAGCAGATTAGGCATTTATTGGTCATATGATGCATTCACATTTTGATAAAAACAAAAGATAAAAATGCAAAATATGAAATCTAAAATATTATAAACATATGTCTAGATTACAGGTATAATGTTTGGCTTCATTTATTACAGTCACAGACAAATGAAGCAGACTGGGTAATTTACCTAAAATAAAGTTGCACCAATTTCTAATCATTTATGTTCCACGGAAACTATTTACTGATTATATCAGACATACAGTAATTCACAGTAAGGAGCAAAGAAGGCAGATGAGCAACTTGCCTCCTTTGCCTTAAATCTGTCTGTATTTTTCATATTATTTTGGTTTAACAGAAGGCTCTGCATGAGACAAGTGTCTAAGAAACATCCTTTCAATAATTCTGTACAAACCCTGGTAAAATAAAAATAGATATAGTCTGGTTGTAAAGACTGCATTCAATATCAACAATAAGACCAAGGACAAATTGTTAGAATTTTTTTAAATTATTTGAAGGTGCTTTTGATTTAATAAAATAATTCTTTAGCATTCCTACTGAGGAAGCTTAAATGTACATCCTCAGCCTAGATGATCTGTTTCATTTAGCCAGTGCATACTTTCAGCTTTTTAACTTATGAACAAATCTATTTGCAGAATAGGCGAGTGTTCTATAACAATTAATATTAATCATTCAAATAAGATATGTTGATATCACTCACATGATGAGTGCTGCACAATGCATAGGATTTTTAAAATTTTAAATGAAAAGCATCATAACGAGGTCTGATAAATAAGCACGTAAGAAAATATCCTTATTTGAGATTCAGACCCATGTCAGCTCTCCCTTGATGCATAAGGACTTCCAATTAAAAGATTAAACTGTTAATTAATTGTTCTGCTTTCAAAAGATTTGTGGTATAGTTACTTCATTTCTAATTCATTTAATGACTAATAAAAAGACCCTGTACTTTCTAGTCAGTGATTCCACATTCCATGATATCCAAAGATGCAAGATTCCAATTCCATTCATAGCTGAAAAGAGACAGATGTAAAGAACTAACTGGAAGATGTAGAAAATGAACAAAGAGAAGTAGACAGAAATCAAGAAAGTGTAAACCAACAAAAATATATAAATAAACCAGCAGTAGCCATTAAATCAAGCTTCCTTTAAAGTCTTTGTTTACAAAAGCTCAAAATATTTGAAGTTCTTCATGGAAATAAGCAGAAAAAACCCATTATTTCATAACTTTTTTTCCTATACAAACAATTCTAATTCATATCTTAGTCATTTTCATTAAAATATTTTTGTATCAGCACCAATCAACTTTCTTATGATGTAACGAGGAATGGTTTTCATGATTAAGAGCTCATGAGGTTTCTCCATAATAGGGGACAGATTGGCCTTCATGTCTTCAGAGTTGGGAAACAATAACCCTTTTCTTTGCTCCTGAGAACTAGCTATAACTTACCTTAATAACACCTATACGGTGTGATAATCAATCTTCATTCTATATCCTGAAATCCCAGACCTATTTCTTTAACTTTCTCCTTTTTTCCTATTCTTTTCCTTTCCTAACCTTGCCTGACTGAAGGGTCTTTTTAATTCAAAAACAGACATACCCTTTTGTCATTTACTTGGATTTAATAAGGACATACTCGGTTAGGGATTTAGAGTTGCTTTTCAGGGATCAATATGCAACAATTCCTTTTTATGTACCGTTGTTCTTAGCATCAATGTTTCTTATTTGCTTGCTTCTCTAGACATACATAAAATATTTTAAGTTCTTTTGACATCTGGTACAATCAGACAAAGTATTGTTCACCATACCTTGGAGAAAATATGTGCTTTGTCTTTGTTTTCTGTATGGCAGTAGATTACTTAGTTCCTTTCCTAAAGTGCCTTTGCTTCAAGTCTCTGCTGCTTTCTTTCCAAGAAAGTCTCCATAGCAAATGGCTTTAATTTCTTACAGTCTTGTCCATTAAAATGGTATCTATCATTCAAAATACGATTTCCATTTCTACAGTTTATTGTTATTTTGGATATAATGTTCATATTTCATGCATATTTTCTATCCAACCTTATTTGAATTTTGACATATAATACATTTCATAGAAAGTGTAAAGTTTAGTGAAGTCAGAGTCAGTGTATACCCATTATCAGAGAAACATGGGTTTCCTTTTATGTACCGTATGTTGTGTCTATGACAAAATCACAATTGAGATTTCTTATAGATAAAGGGATCAAATCTACTGCACATAATGCATAATATTAACAATGAAACATGTACCTGCTGAAAGAGTACTGATCAATATTCTACAAACTTTGTTTGTATGTGTGTATATGGGTGTATGTGTGTACCAAATTTCTAAAAGAACGCATCTTTTATATTATGAATTATATTATGAATTATGAAAGAGATACCACCTGCTCTGTCAGTATTATAGTCTTATATAACAAAGTTATATATTTTCTGTAGACCTCTTAGAATATATCCCATTGGGTCAGCATGTAGGAACAATTTATTCCCAGGCAATATTCTACACAAAATGTCCTAGTAATAATTATCTGGTTGTCTACAATAAAGTAATGTAAAGTATTTTATAATGTGAAATATGGCAGTGGCATGTGAATATATATAAATAAATCATCAATATAAATAAATTCAAAGCAGAAAGCCAAGCAATTGATTATTAGATAACAAAGACGTGCAAAGGATACTGAGTAGTGATATGGAGATTGCAGAGAAACCACATGAATTATTTGCATCTATGTACATATTACAGATTGAAACCTGAATCAGTGTTTCCTGGAGAAGGAATCAGAACAACTAAAACAAACTGAAATAACAAGAGAACCAGAGGTGGTATTCAACAAGTTCTGACCAGTTCTGGAGAACTGGTTGCAGAAATTTTGAATTGTTTAGAGAACCAGCAAAGACCACCTCTGACTGGAGATTTTACAATATCCTTCCCCTGCCATGCCCACCAAGCCACGCCCACAGAACCAGTAGTAAAAAAGTTTGAATACCACCACTAAAGAGAACCTGTTAAACTTCCCTGAGATGGGTGAGATGAGCCAAGTCTCCTGATACTTGACAAACACATCTTGAAGCTTAAAAAATAATTCAGGAGAGAAAAACTGTTTGAACCAGGTAACTGAGCAAATAGGAAAGAGGTACAGAATTAGTAACTGCTCCAAACTTTCATGTTTTTTGTTGTTTTTCCCCATGAAGGCTTACTTTTTTTCCCACAGTCCCTCAAACTCTTCATTGAAGGCAGGTGCATATTGACATTCTCTATGTTCTTGCTCTAAGAGGGACATGACAGAAGATTCTAGACATTTTGAGAGACTACATATACAAATCTCATAGCAGCAATATTGTATTAATATGCAATTCAATATGTAGATTTGAGAGTTCAACTATAGCATTACTGCCATTTTGAATTAATGGTTGTCTCCATCTCATTTTAGGATTCATGATACTGATAGGATCAGTTGTCTGGCTATCATTAGTTACACATGACTATATATCAGTATATATACTATCTATGCATATATTCCATCTTGAAAATTAGTTTTAAGATTTTTTTCTGAAATTTTACCATTAATGTAGATTTCATCAGTATCAATAATAGATATAATATTATTTCTTTGATAGTGCTATGTGGTATTATGCTTTAATATGTAAAGAAAAAAATCACAGACAATGTAAATCACATTTTTATTCTAAATCAGAGAAAAATGATCAGGTTAGAAATGTTCAGTTATAATTCATTAGAAGTATCAGTAGCAACTTTCATTATTAATGCTTTAATAAATCATAGAATTAAATATATCCTGTCATAAACTTTGTTTAGATTATGATTAACCACTTCAAGTCTTCATTGTTTAGAAAGATTTATCATAGAAAGATTTATCAATTTCTGCCAATCCAGTTATTCTTTTCATTGCTAATAAAGTCTTCAAATAATCAAAATGGTGCCTACATACATGAACATAACCAGGTGGAGGATACAAAAAATTGTATTATTGATGATGGAAGATGGAAGAGTTCAGTTATCACAGCAAATACGTGGTGAGGAATGGTTGTGCAACAGATCACAAACTGCTAATATACAAGTTCCAAATTAAGCTGAACTGAAAGAAGAAAACCAACTTGTTTTCCCAGTACAACTTTGAACATTATGCCCACTATTTTCAAAAAGAACTTTGAAGTTTTGAACCTCGCTTATTGGGAAACAGAGGAACTGTGGAATGATATAACAGTTGTTAAGGATGCATGTAAAAAGATATTGCCAAGGATCAAAGACAAAAGAGAGCAAGCCTAATTGAGAAGAAAAAAGGTTTTAAATTGATTTATTTGATTTTGTGATTGTTCACTGTCCATAGTCACTTTTTCAAGATGGGCAGCTATACAAATTGAATAAATAAATAAACCATAAAGAAAAGAAGATGAAGCCAAGAAAAGCAAAGATCAAAAGAAGGACATTCAATAAGGAAATTTAGAGAACTATTAGAAGAGACAAGAAGCAGTATGATAACAATATCTATAAAGACATCAAAGAATTGTATTACACTGGAAAAGCAAGAAAAATCTTCAAAAAGATCTCTGAACTATGCAGGGAATTTCACCCTCAAATTAATATGTTAAGGGACATATGGACAGATAGTACCTGAATAAAAAAGGCCCAATATGGAAGGAGTATACTGAAATACCGTACAGTATTGATACCAACATTTCTCAGAATATATTCCCTACACTAGTCTCTAGAAGATGAAATTAGATCAGCACTTCAGTACTCGCCAAAGCTGCAATCATTGATGAAATACCTAAAGAAATCTGACAAAGCATAATTAATATAGGTTCTAATCTATGCCAATAATCCTGGAGAAGAACACAGGTCTATCAGCAAGCCTAGATGAGAACACAATGAAGAATAACAGAATGGAAGAAACGAAATGGGACTTAAAAAGAAATGGCACTTAAATATGTTATAAACTAGCATTTGATAGAATAGCAATGAAAGTCTCTGAAAACAATTCAGATGTCATGGTAGTTCTATACATATAAATGTCAGATTTGTTTTTAAGTTTCCCTGTTATACCCCGGACTTTGAAGAAGCAGGCTAGAAATATTGATGTTTTTGAAATTTTTGAAATTGAAATTTTGAAATTTGAAAATGGTTTGTGGAGTGACTTTGGGAGACAGGGCAAAGGGACACAGCCAATGGAACAGTCAAATAACAGCAACTTAGCTGGTACCAGCAATGTTGATGGAGGCTCAGAAGTGACCATGTCTAGCTTCTTGGACTATAAATGAAACAATAGGGAGAGATGTATTTTCAAACTTTAAAAATTCTGTTAATGTAACTTAAAGTAAGGTAGAATTTGTTCATCCGGCTCATCAAAACACTGCACAGAGAAGGCCTCTGAGAATACTAATAATAGTCAAGAAAGAAACCAATGGATTTTCAAACAAATCAATACAGAATTCTCACTCAATACCCTGATGACCAGGCTCAAATTATCATATT
The DNA here is from genome assembly GCA_015471245.1 of Laticauda colubrina. Taxonomy (NCBI): domain Eukaryota; kingdom Metazoa; phylum Chordata; class Lepidosauria; order Squamata; family Elapidae; genus Laticauda; species Laticauda colubrina. Next base: position 2,451,205 of record BLBF01000053.1, read on the forward strand.
TTTGGGGTTATATGAAGCTCTAGCTCCCTTTAATGTTGGTAAAGATGAAAGGAAAGAGAAGAAGAGGATGACCAATAGAAAGGTGGATGGACTTCATTACAACAATAATGGTTTCACTGCTGGGAAATCTGAAGATTCAGATTTCAGAAGATTCTAGAGAAGATCAATCTATGTGGTCTCCAGGAGTTAGCTCTGACTTGATTACCCACAATCAATCAAGATAGTTTAGACTGAAAATTTAAAATATAATAATTTAATCCTTCCATACAATTTTCCTGGCACAGCAGCAACAATAAAACAACAAAATGCAAATGTCTTTCCAAATAAATAGATCTTGACATATTTTTAAAAGATCTTGAGGGAAGGTGTTACTTTTATCTTCCAGGGCAAAATGTCCTATAGTGGATAGTAAGCAACTGCCTAACAAGAGATTTCTCATCACCATTGGAAAATCTGGTATGTGGGAACAGGCCCTCTATTTATATTCACTAGTAGATAGATTCTACCAGGGATAGACCAAGGCAGTGTCACCTTTTACTAGTCTCTTTTCTCAGTAATCACTACTTTTCAATCACATGACAGTGAGAAAGTCTGACAAAATGGTGGGAAGCGCTCACCATATTATCAGGTTGTCAAGATATAAATAGATACTGTAGTTACAAAATATTTGCATGAGCTCTTTTTGATATATTTGAAAGTTTATATTTTATTTATATCTTCTATGTTTTGTATAGTTATCTTTTTAATATTGTAAGCTGCCCAGAATTATCTTGTGGTAAGCTGGGTGGCCAATACATTTTACAGAGATAGATATAGATAGATGGATGGATGGATAGATAATAGATAGACAGATAGACAGATAGACAGATTATGGACAGATAATAAATGGACATATAGAAATAATGTGAGAATGATCTGCTTTATGCAATAGCATATTAACAATAGCAATAGTTCTTATTGCATGTATATGTATAAAGAAAACATGTGAGCATAAGACATGTTAATAATAATAATGGAGCCACTCAAGATCTTCCTGTTCCCTTGGGACTCCACAGACTTGATGACATAGCCAGGTCTTGAGGGACTTCTGGAAAATTAACAGGGATGCACTAACCTCACTTCCGGGGCATGGGGGAGAATGTTACAAAAGATGGGTGCTATGGGAAGTTTTCTATGTGAACAAAGTCTGGATCTAAACCTGGTTAGCTTTAATAAATTGGATTAGCTTTCACTGTATATTTCACTTTCCAACTTTTAAGTATTAAAAAGATTTATATAATTTTAAATACATGTTAATATGCATATTTTAGCTTTTGTCAAGGATTCTTTTTTCAATGCAGAAATTCAATTCCTTTCATCATAGCATGCTTATACTAGCTCCGGTTTTTTTAAATAATTATTTTTAATTATCATATGACTCCTTAAGGTGTACTGAACAAAGATATGCCACTAGAGCCCCATATTAGTATGCTTTCATAGTAATGATTAATTTAAATGCATGGAGATTATAAGAATTAAAAATATATAATCAATCATGAGAGGTTTATTGCAGAAGTTGACACATACAATCTATTAACTGGCCTTTTTATTCTAATTGAATAATATTTGACAATATTTCTTAAAGACATTGTTAATGGGATTGTTTTTTTGAAAAAGAAACCTCAGGAAATCAGATGGAAATATGAAATTCAGCAACACACATTTCCTAGATTTTTCTAACTTCTTCAACAACAGTGTTATTATTTTTACCCAGAAAAATTACAAATTATAGTTTTGGTTGGTTGTTTTAATTAGTTCTGTTAGAATTATCTTTTATTCCAGATTATATCATTATATATTATGATAGTTGACAAATTAAAAATAAAAATGGTTTATGAAAATAAGTTTACATTATAGATGTTTTCATCTTTATTCAGAAATTTACATTCATTAAAATAACAGAATAACAGAGTTGGAAGGGACCTTGGAAGGGACCTTCTGCTCAAGCAGGAAACCCTATACCATTTTAAACAAAAGAAATTTGGTCTCAGTAAAGACATGTAGAATTACCAAATTTTGATGAACCATTAAAAATTATTAATGTACTCACCTTTGGAACTATTGACTGATACAAATACAAGATAATAAAACTTTGATCCAAGATTTTTGTCTGGAATTGTCTAATATAGCAGAGATGAAAGAAGTCACAGAATGGACAGTGGGAATACAAGTAGTCTTTGGTCAAATGCTGTTTTGCACCTTTCTCAAAAAGTAATGGTATGGGGTAACTGAAGCTGAACTGGCACTTTGAAACACTCTGGCTGAGAGGATCATTTCTCATTTTCTCTAGCCAAGTAAAGGGAGGAAGTCTCTCCCACTATCATCATCTGTTTTTTAGAAGGTCTGGAAATAGTCTTATTTGACTTCTGGATTTCTATCAGATTATACTTATTTTTCCATTCAGAAAGAGGTAATAGCAGATCTCTGCCAATGACATCCCAGGAAGGTGCAACATTGAGATGCATTTGGAATACCAATAGTCACCTGTCTGCCACAAAATACTTTTCTGCTATATCTTTCAAAGGCAATTACTTGAATCTTGCTTATTGCCTATGTTATTTTTAGAAAACGAGAGTAAAAGAATGATATGAGATAGTCATATTAACTTCTTAGCACCATTTTTTTTTTTACGAAGGCAAAAGTAAATCCCTAAAAGGTGCTGGAGTGATTTCTAGTATAAACAGAATCAGCAATAGCTTCTTAAAAGGCCCAAATGTGATTTAAACACTAATAGATATTGATTTAATACATTAGCATTTTTATTCCTTGTATTACATTTCTGCTATCTTTTGCTAAAATAAGAATGATATTGTTTGACTAGAAACTGAGCCAAATTATGGTATTTCTGTCTGAATTTTAAAAGTTATCATATTAAAATTATAAAGCTTTAGAAGGCTGTAATCCTAGTGGTTTTCAAATCATACACCAAACGCTGATAAAATGTTGGCATTATGACTATGACCTACAGGCTATTATTTTGAAGAGCAGGGGAAAAGCATAATTTACCCAGAAACAAGCATCTTATTACAAAGCTGTTCTATTTGTCTGATTTTCAGATGTAATACCCGGTGGCAAAATATGCAGTTGTATCCAAGAGTACTCAAATGCCATAACATCCAAATAAATGAGCAGGTTATGCAGGTTTTAATTTAACAAACAGTCTACTCCTACAGAAGTCTCTCTGTATGTCTCTGTCTCCTCTCTATCTCTCTATCTCTCTATCTCTGTCTCTGTCTTTGTCTCTGTCTCTCTCTCTCTCTCTCTCTGTGTGTGTTTCCCATTACTCTTTTTTTAAAAAAATGGTTATCACATGAGGAAGCATTTGAAAGTAAGCAATTTATGGGTGTAAAGAAATCAACAGCAATAAAATTGAAGTCCTATACTTCAGCGATTTCATAATCAACAGCCCTCATAATTCCAGTTGACCTTTATCCTATCCCATCCTCCTCCTTAAAATCATAATTGTGAAATTAGTCAGCTTTATATTGTAACAAACAAATAGGGAGATAATATAAACTGCAATTTTTGGTCCTTAAATAATAAAACTTCAGGCCATTAAACCCAGATGCATTCTCGTTGTATGTTTATTCTAGGAAGTGTCTCTAACTGTTGTTCTAAAGAACTTTATTAAGCCTTAAGACTCTCACAAATGGTCTTGCGTTTTCATATTAAAAGCTGTTACTTTGGAGAATATCCATGGAACTGAAAAGGAAACAATTAGTACTTTGCAACAGTGTTTGTTTAAATTCCTGATGAATTATACAAAGTCTGCATGTTTATCAAAAGGCTTGTCTTTTTGTAAGACAGAATGATGGGAACAAACACATTTAGTGAAGAATCCCACGCAATGCAATTAATCTTCACTAAACTATTCCAACCTGTGTTTTTACCAGAAGCCCTCCATAGCCCTTTCAAAAGTCCAAAGGAAAGTACTATGAAACCAAGATAAATTTTCTTTATCAAATAACTTTGTTTTTCAAGTCACTTCTATTTTGCATCATGCCATACCATTTCATGTTTAAATTAAAGGTCATTTTGACTGAAGGTAACTCTGACTCGGAAACTATAAATGGGGCTTTTAGCTGAGATTTTAAACCAAGCAGCATTTCTGCCTTAAGTAATATTGATATTAGCTCTACTCCTCTTAAACAAGAGTTGTTAGGGATAACATTGTTCACCCTAACTGTTTTAGGTGAAATACTAACTATGAATCATAGTTAGTGTATGCAGCTTTAAATGTAAAATAGCAATTGTGGGTGTGGTTATGAAAACCATATAAAAGTAGCAAGGCTACAGCTTGCTCTCTCTCTCTCTGGCTTTGATGATCCCTGATTACTGCTTGGAAGCAAGACTGCATTGCTCGAACGGGAGAGAGAACAACGGACTGATTTATATGAACTGACAATAGGATATTCTACATGGACTTTGCTAACTGAATATCCCTGAATGGACTGACTACATGGTAAATGAATATAGGACTGTTTTTGACTATGCTATAAACTTATACTGGAATAAAATATATTCTTGATAGCACAAGCGTATCTGTTATTTTTACTGTATGTTAATAAACATACAAGCTTAGCTCACTCATTTATCTGTGTGCCTATCTGACTAACGCTGCACATTCTGTTTAGCTTGTCTACCTAACCCTGGTTGGGGAACCCAGGCTTAACAAGAGTATTTCTTCATTTAAATTATGTACAAAGCCCTGTGTAAATTTGAAAATACAAGTGTTTCAGCCACCACTTGCTAGCAGCATTCAAAAAGAGATTATACATTTTACTAGAACTTACATAAAGTTGTCATAAAGATGGGTACGTGTATTAATGTCAGAAGGTAAACTCCTCACTCACACATACCTACACAATATTTTTTTAAAAAAAGGAAGAAGGAAAGAATAGAAAGCCCATCTCAGAACAAATCACAATAATCCAAAACTGCCAATTGAAGTAGCAAAATGTATGAAGGGTATCAGCTTGCAGAACATTGGTCTAAAGTCTCCATTCTTATCCGGGTTGCTTGTCTTACTAAAATTAACATGTCTGCAAATCCCAGGTTTTAATCCCACTCAAACTCTAAAACCGGAATATATTTATGAGTATTCAAGGTCCAAGTTGAACCTAATGCCCTTAAATGTAGACACATTTAAAGGCAAGGGATGGAAGCTTAAATAATTGTTTAAAATTCTTTCTTTGATATATTTCTTTTTGCTACCTCAGTGTGTTTACAGGCAAAACTCTCTTTGCATATTATCTATCATGCAAAATCACTGAAGGAAAGAGACAATTTTTATAAAGCAAATAATAGGAAAAGCAATTATGCCAATATGGCAGAGTTAAAATACATTTCTATCATTCTTTGGAGCACAAGAATACTGATCCTGTAAATAAAATATTCCAAGTCTTTCTTCTAAAATTCTTGTAAATTATTATTGTTTACCTTAATACTATTTCTTACTGAACTAATATCAGTGCACAAAGACATTTTTCAATAGATACTATATTTCAAAGTTTAGGCTGCCATGTATGAGAAAACAACACATATTTTAATTAGATATGTTGTGATTTAACAACAAGAAAAACAAATTTATTGATGATCTAAGACCAAATAATATAGTTACACATACCATCAAACTAATAAAATTAAAAAGAAATAGAATACAAAGTAAAGTAAAATAGGATAGATAGATAGATAGATAGATAGATAGATAGATAGATAGATAGATAGATATAGACAGACAGACTGATAGATGACAGACAGAGAGACAGACAGAGAGACAGACACAATGCAAAGTTGTATATGGAAAATAGATAAAATGGTCCATTTGCCACTGATTAATCTTATCTGTAAAATGAGGAAAATAAGCCTCTAAGATATTGGCTATATAGTAGTCAATCTATCTCATAATGGCAATAAGAGTTGCACAATGCTCAACTACTACTTTTAAGCATGTTTCAAAAAGTATAACAAGTAAAAGGAAATGAGCTTTTTCTTTATCAGACTAATTTGATATCAATTTGACAAAAGTGTTATCATTAAGTCTATGCAGAAAACTGTATAAAAAGAATAGTGGAATAAAACATGTGTCAGTATAACTTAGTAATCCCCAGTTTGCAAGCCTGTTTGTCAGTTTCCAATTTAGGTATCGCTGCATTGCTCTGTGGATAGTCTGGGAGGCAGGGAGTTGAATCTCATCAAAGAGAAAGATCTTCAATATGACACACTCAGAATGTTAGGTAATTTGATAGGGTAAAAGGCTTCCATCCAGACTACCCACAATGGTTGGTGGGGGCAGGAATAATATATGAAGCTCAATATGAAAAACACACTTTTTCATTTCTAGATTGGTTCCCTCTGTCCCTAGTGAAATCACGTATTGAATGGTGTCTAAAGCTGACTCCATATAGTTTTTTTTACCAAACTGAATAACTACTCAAGAGAATCAAAGTGACAAAACATATCATCCTTAAACTTTTCACTCCCAGGCATTGCATTAACACACTTATTAAGAACAAGTTAACAAATGGCAGAATGCTTTTTCTTGCTCATGCTCTTTCCCTTTCTTTTGATCCATAAAACATAACCCCTCTAAAAAAACCACTCAGGTCCTAATATTTAAAAGTTAAGGCATTTCTAAATCATGAGACCTTTGTAGCCTTTATAAACAGAAGTAAGTGATTTGCAATTATGCCAAATTTCCACAAACTTATGTGTGAGTATACTGGTCCAGACTATATTAATCACAAGTGTCCATTTATCCTCATCTTGCTTAGTGAAATTTAGGTTCCTGTGCAGAGATGATATTCAGAAGGTTCTGACCAGTTCTGGAGAACTAATAGTGAAAATTTTGAGTAGTTCGGAATACGACCTCTGACTAGCCCCACCCCCGCCTATTCTCTGCCTCCCAAGTCCCAGCTGATCAGCAGGGTCTTCTTTTGTTGCACTTCATAGGAGCCGGAAAGCAGGTTAGTGGGGTGGGGAGAGAATGTGGATTTTACAATATCCTTCCCCTGGAGTGGGGTAGGAATAGGGTTTTTGCACTATCCATCCCCTGCCATGCCCATCAAGCATGCTCACCAAGCCATTCCCACAGAACCAGTTGTATAAATAATTTGAATCCCACCATTGCTCCTGTGTATTCAGAATATAGGGTCTTCTCCTTTTTGTATAAGGTTTCTTGTGTTCCTTTTTGCACATTTTCATGAAAAACAAAGGAGTCAGGAACCAGCTCAGCTATTTGTACAAAATCAAATCCACATTGCTGCAATAAATAATGAATGTCATAGTGGGGCTCATCAACTACAGCTGTAGTTCTGTTTGCCATTTCATTTTCTGTATTGATGTGGTATTGACGCTAACGCTATTTCCCGTTTGCAAATCATGCCTGTGCTGTTTTGGTAATCGGCAATTAGTAAAATGTATCTCATGTTCTCTGACTGCAACACTAATCACGTCCCTTTAATCTCCAGAGTGTAGCGATGGAATTATTTCTATTTCTAATGCAAACCATTGTTCAGTTAGAGCAACCGAAGGAACAATTGGTGACAGGGGAATCATTGATAAGTTCATTTGTAATGAATGCTACTCATCCAACCACATTTTCTTCAAACTGCAGATACAGTACAGATATAGTCCCAATTATTAAATTGTAATATCTATTAGTACAGCTTAAATATCATCATCAGCAATTTAATATGATATCCTATAATCTAAGAAGTATCAAAGGCTCTAAAATATATTTGACTAACTTTCTTCTATTTCAAATTAAAATCTAGCTGCAATACGACTTTAACTTTAAAATATATATTCTGCTTCTCCTATTGGAGATTCCAGACCTTATTAAAGGAAGATGAAAGTTGAGGAATGATGATGCTAAGAACTTTGACAATAAACTGCATCCTGCATTACAGTCCAATTCCTTAGAAACTTATGAACATTTAACAGAACAACAGAATTTAAAGGGACCTTCGATAGCTTCTAATCCAAACCACTGCTGAACAGGAAACCATTTCAGACAAATGGTTGTTCAGTCTCTTCTTAACAACCTCCAGTGTTGGAACAGTGTTGAAATGTCCAAACGCCATCTTACTTGGTCTGAAGGACATCAATGACAATGATGACATCACAACTGTCCGCAATATCATCAGTGATTATCAAGCATCAACCATCTCCCCTGATGAAATACTTGACATTTCCCACATCGGGGTTTCCCGCATTGGCCCCAAATTCAAAAACAGAGACGGCTCTGTGGCCCCACACTTCTGCAGGGTCATTTGCAAAAATGAATCAAGAAAACATAAATTCATTTATACTATAAATTCACTTGCCAAAAGTAACACCAACCAAAAGAACCTCCGTTCTCACCCTGATCTAACCATATAGCAGCATGCCTGCTCCCATGTACTCTGTACAGAAAAAATAATGGAGAGGACCTGTACATTGACTATCGTGCTGACTGTATCAAAAGTAAGTCACACAACCCGCAACTCAGCTTTAATCTTCAACCACAACCCTACTTCAACCAATCTACCATCACCCAAGACTAGGCACACACACTCCTAACTACCTCAATTTCAACTACAGCTGGCCTTAAATGCAAGCTACTCAATGCAAGAAGCCTTGTGAATAAAATACCTGAATTTCTCCCCTTACTAAATATGGCTAAATTCGACATCATATTTGTCTGTAAAACATGGCTCAATGCATCTCTCCCTGACTCCATTATCACAGTAAGAGCCTATCATGTTTACCGATCAGATCGTGAAATTCGTAGAGGTGGTGTTGCTATCTGCTATAAAAAGTCCTTACATCTAAAAAACATCCAAGTTACCCAGGAGCTTGCTCTTCCTGAGACCATCATCTGTGAACTATCCTTAAATATCACATTTCAATTCGTACTATGTTACAGAGCACCTGATCAAACATGAAAACAAGCTAAATTCACTACTGACATGGGCAACTCCTCCCCACTTTTATCTTTCTTGGTGACTTCAATCTACCTCATATTAACTGTACCCTAAACAAATGTACAACTGAATCCATACATGCAACCTTTTACAATGCTTTTACAAATCTGGGACCGGAACAATTAGTAGTCAACAATACTAGACTTAACAACTGCCTCGATCTCATCTTCTGCAATAGTTTGAATTTAATTTACAGAATATAAACTAAATAACCCTTTTCCAACAGTGACCATAGCATGATTGATTTTTGTCTCAACATACGCCACAAATAAATCATCACAATGACATAATCCCCAATTATAACTTCAAAAAAGGCAACTATGATCTTATATACAATGATCTCTCATCCCTTGATTGGCAATCTCTATTCACTGGATGCAATACTGTTGGAGACCATTACAACATATTTTTACTTGAAGTCAAAAGAATCATCAAATTATATATACCAGTAACAACTCCCAAAACAAAAAAAACAGAGTACCCATAACAATAAGGAAACTTCAGTCCAAAAAGAGATCACTCTGGAGGAAAAACAAATCTGGTCACGTTGCCAACTTCAAAAGCCGATGCAAAAAATTATGCCACCAGATAAAGACTGAATGCACCAATTATCACATTAAACAAGAGGAAAATCTTCTACGCACCAATTCCACCTGCACTTTTTACAATTTTATAAAAAACAAACTAAAAAACTCAAGGTCCATCCCACCCCTGATAGGACCTAATGGTAAAGACTTCAATGACGACTCCATTAAAGCCAACATCTTTAACACATTTTTTGGCTCAGAATTTGTAAACAGCAATGGATCATGCCCAGTATTTCCTAGTCGAACCACAGACAACTACAATGATCTAATACATATCGATTTGACAGAAGACAATGTTGAAAAAGCACTACGCAATCTAAAACCATCTCTATCTATTAGACTGGACGGAATATGTGCCTACTTCTTTAAAAAGCTATCCACTGCCATAGCTGAACCTCTAAGTGTCATCTTCAAAAAATCTTTCAGGACCAGCTCCTTGCCTAACCTATGGTCACAAGCCATGGTCATCCCCATCTTCAAAAAGGAGACCTCAGCCTAGTTGAAAATTACAGACCAATCTCCTTATGCTGCGTCACCTGTAAAGTCATGGAATCAATTATTAATCAATCCATTATCCTCCACTTAGAGACAAACAACCTACTCTCTAATAAACAATTTGATTTCAGGAAAAACTATCCTGTAATCTGCAACTCTTACACTGCAAAAACATATGGACTATACAACTCAATCAGGGCAAAGCAATAGACGCAATCTATATGGACTTCTGTAAAGCCTTTGATTCAGTGATACATGACAAAGTACTCCTAAAACTAAAATCTTATGGTATCTCTAGACACCTACATAACTGGATAGAAGCATTCCTGCCAAACAGACAACAAATTGTCAAAATTGGGAGTGTCCTATCAAATTCTGGTGTCCCCTAAGGCAGTGTTCTAGGACCAACCCTCCTCATGCTCAACATAAATGACCTCTGTGACCATATTAAGAGCAAATGTGTTCCCTTCACTGATGATGTGAAGCTGTTCAATACCATAGACAATACTGCTACCTTTCAAAAAGTTCTTGACTATGTATCAGAATGGTCAAACAAAAGGCAACTGCAAATCTCAACAAATAAATGCTGTCTTACATATTGGCAAAAAAAATATATCAGAAAATAAAATACAGGATGAATAGTCAAGACCTTGTTGATGATCCTAGCTCTGTAAAGGACCTTGGAATACTCATCTCTAATGATCTAAGTACTAGAGCCCACTGTAACTACATAGCCAAAAAGGCGTTAAGAGTTGTAATCCTATGTAGCTTTTTTCTCTGGTACTATCACACTAATAACTAGAGCATACAAAACATTTGTGAGACCAATACTTGAATACAGTTCATCAGTGTGGAACCCACATTACATATCTGATATTAGCACAGTTGAGAAAGTCCAGAAATATTTCACAAGAACAGTTCTTCACTCTTCTACTCATCTTAGAATACCTTATGCCACCAGGCTTGAAATTCTAGACGAAGAAAACCTTAAATTATGCCGTCTTCGGTCTGATCTAAGTGTGGTATATAAAATCATACATTGCAATGTCCTACCTGTCAATGAATACTTCAGCTTCAATCATAACAACACAAGAGCACACAATAGATACAAACTCAAGGTAAACTGCACCAAACTTGATTGCAGGAAATACGACTTCAGCAACAGAGTGGTCAATGTCTGGAATACTCTACCTGACTCTGTGGTTTCTTCCCCAAACTCCAAAAACTTTAACCTTAGACTGTCTACTTTTGACCTCACCCCTTTCCTAAGAGGTCTGTAGGGGGCGTGCATAAGCGCACTAATGTGCCTACCATCCCTGTTCTATTGTTTCTTTTATTTTTCTTATTTGTACCCATTTCATGTATTCATAACTATGTATATACTTGTACCTATTATCTTGTAAGCAATTGACAAATCAAAATAAATAAAATAAATAAAAACACCAACAACTTCTGGTCTTTATCAATTGTTTTAACTGTCAGGAAATTATTCCTTAGTTGCTTTACTCCTTCGGTTAGGAGGTTCCATCCATTGCTCCTTTTCCTGCCCCCTCTTTTTTGTGGCAGCCCCTGAGATATTGGAACATTTCTATCATGTCAACTTATTTCTATCATTTCTATCATCTTTCTTTTCATTAAACTGGACATACCCAATTCCTGCAACTGTTCTTCTTATGAACTGTCCTTCATATTCCTGGTTGGTGAGAGATTTTGTTGAATGTTAATATGTGTTAGGTGATATGTTACTGGTAAGTGATGTGTGTTTGTGTGTCTGTGTGTGTCTGTGAGAGAGACTGAGAAGCAGAGAGAGAAACAGAGAGAGACAGACAGAGAGAGAGAAAGAGACACTTCTCTTCCTGACATAGATCCTCTGGCTAAATGATATTATTGTCTTGCATTGCCTTAGCACTAAGGTGAACCATTGTCTGTTTGATAACATACATAACTACCTGGAGCTATGGGGGAAGAGAGCCAGCTATCACAGGATTAGCAAGCACCAGCTTTTGTTTGATATGCCTCAGAGGAATATAACTGGTTCCAGATTTGAATCAAGGCTAGGGTTATATTGTTCATAAAGTAAATAATCATGTGTACCAATCCAAACATTAGAGTCCCCAGCTAAGAATATGTCCAAGGAATGTTCTTCAACAAATTCTGTGGGTGTGCCTATTAATTGACAATTAAGGCATTTACAGGAAGTGACCATTCTTTCCTGGAACATTACTATTCTAAAAGTAGTGAGAGATCTTTCCTGAATTATATTTCTCAGCATAACATCATTCTGTTAAAAAATACATATTCCACGGAGGATGCAGAGCTTGCCAATTATACTTTCTCAAAAGCTACTGGGTTTAGGAAGGGGAGTACAAATGGAAAAGCATACATTTGTGTCTCAAATTGATTTAATCAGTGATGACTAAACTGACATCTTACAGCTTATTTGCTATGATTGTACATTTCCAATTTAGATTTTACCATATTAGAGTTACATTAATATTTATCTTTCTCCTTAGTCATTATAAAAACAAATGAAGGAAAAATGACACAAGTTTTTGGAAATGCACATAACATTTTTACCAGATGTCAATGATACTAGTGAATGGGAACGTAAACTTAATAGCATGGAGAAACAATGGAATAATACCCATCTTATTCTGCTCTGAAACTGGAAAGCAGAAGCAAAGGAATTTGTCCCAGCTTAAATTATTAGGAGAGAGCAGAATAAATTAAACGACATCTTTCACAAAATGTAAATCTTACATATGCAGTTAATAACCAATCACCAGAATCAGAAACAAATTATATTTTTTAGTAATGGATCTTATTGGACATTTGTTGTACACATTGAAATGAATAGGTTCTATTCCTTCATATCCTTTGTTCAGCAATATTCAATTGACCTAGTCCATTGTTTTGGGAAAATGAATATTCCAGTTTCCCATATCAAATTTGTGGGCATGGGAGAGCTGTTAAATCCAAAGTTCTTCCAATCTAAAAATGCAAGTTTAGATACAAGCCACTGTAACTAAAACTGCCTTTTAGTGCATTCTGCTCTTACTTTGAGAAACAATTTATTTCCACATTTTTTTCATTGTACATTCTTGTTTTTGAGGATGAATTGGAGATTTTAAACAATGAAATTAATAAAGTGTTGATATGCGAGAAGTGGTGTAATATGATGTTATGTTTATGCAAACATAAAAGGAAATCTGATGTGCCAGACCTTTTACAGTTAGAATAAAAATTGGTAGTGCCAATTATATTGCTGCAGTAGAGTTATTTTGTGCTTATCATACCTTAAGCCTTATTTAGTTTCTCTACCTCAAAAGTTATCAACACAGAATGAGAAAAAAATATTTGGGACATCATTTTTAACTTTTTAATTTATTGACTGCATGCTGTGATAGGTTCACTTATTTTTGTTTTGTTTTTTTCATGTGAATATTTTTTGCTTTCGTTCTATTTCCTGAGAAGGTCTTCCTTAAAAGAGTAAGCCACAAGCATTTGTCAAAGAAGTACACTCCATTAGTTATAACACAAGCATGTATTTTTATTGTAGCGGCTTAAATGTCATAAACAGATCATAACAATAAAGACTAATATCTTTAAATGTAGACACAGCAGATATGCATGTGTACAGACACTTACAGCATAAACATATAAGCAAATGGATTCAGCAACTAAGAAAATTTACCTGGAAAAAAGATTCCTTTGAAACTTGTTTGGACCACAGCATACACTTTTATGTGAAACATTTATTGAACATATATTAATCAATGCAACTTTGAAAACAAAATCCAAGAAAGAAATACTTAGACTCCTTTAATCAGAGAAAATATATCTTTTACTGGAAATCAAGTGGTAGCAACAAAAGAATTCTGAATCTGAGAAAATGGGCGCATAAATCACATATACAAAGTAATGGCAACGTTCCCACCCCCAATAGTTCAATTGGTTCATCCAATTAAAAATTGTGTATATCATCATGTGGGCATCTCCAGGTGGTGATGAGGCTTCTGTCCATTGACCTTGACATAGTTTGATAAAGAGTTGCAGCTGCACATAGCATTGAATAGAAACCTAAGCAAGAAGGTATTCCCCCCCCCCCAGTTTATACAGCTCTGATTTGTAACACCTCCAGCTCACTTCCCATAAGCATTCCCCCCTCCTTCCCCCATTACTTATGACAGCCAAAAGATGCAAAGCAAAGGGAGAAAATCTTGAAGGCTAACATTCGGCCCTCCTAGAAAAGAGACGTTAGTTCTAAAAAAGATAAAAATAGAAGGTAATAGACAATATACAGGTAACAACATACTAATTTTTTAGGGTTTATCAGGATATTTAGTACTAAATGCCTTGATAAGTGTAGGAGCTCTAACATCCTTCTCATTCAACCACTCAGCCTGGGAAGGAGAAAAATGTTTCCAAGCAATCAAATACTGGAGTCAACCCCTTCATTTTCAAGAATCCAAAATTTCTTTAACTTCAAAATGTTGTTCACCTTCAATTAGCAATGGTACAGGGGGATCACCCTGAGTTGGTCTCAAGTTGGATGTATGTTCAGGTTTTAATAAATTAATGTGGAAAACAGTGTGAATCCGTCGAAGAGTTTTTGGTAATTTCAGTTGGACTGCCACCGGGTTTACAATTCATTCAATTGAAAAAGGTCCAACATACTTAGGGCCAAGCTTTTTTGACTTTTGTGTGGTTTACAAATATCTGGTGGATAAAAAGACCTTGTCACCCACCTGATATGGTTTTTGTACATATCTCTTTTTATCTGCATTTTTTTAATGAGCTTGATGAGCATCATCTAATGCTTTACAAGTAACCAGCCAGATAAGCTGGAGCTGTGTTATCCATTCATCTAATGACTGAATGTTAGGTTCCTTACATGGAAGCTCGGGTATGGATACAAAGTATTGTCCTGAAGCCACTTTAAATGGAGTAAACCCAGTACTACTATGTACCGAATTATTATATGCCACATCAGTGAATGGCAATAAGTCAGACAAAAAGTCAAATTATCTTGCTGATAATTTAAGCCCCTGTCACACAGCACCAACAGATGGAAAGAGGATGTAAAATGGAGAGAAACACTTGCCATCCGTTGGTTAACGCGATGCTTCCGTTCTGTACTCACTGCCTAAGTTTTTCATCCTCTCTATCCATCCAGCATCCGTCTATTGACATTTCATCCGCTCAAAAAGTTTTGAGCTGCACAAAACTTTTTGAGCAGAAAATGTATCCAACGCGTCTGTTCTGCATCCGCAACGCATATGGGGAACATCTGTTCTACATCCGTCATCATCTGTTACGCGTCCACTATATCCGCTAGGCATCCGCTGCGCATCCACGCAACTCGCATCTGCTCCAGCGGAAAATGGACACAGGGAGGAAGCGAAACAGATGCAGAATGGACACAAAGCATTAGTAGCACAGACGGAGAAAGGATGAAAGCAGATGCAGCTCGCATACAATGCATTAAAACAGAAAAAACATTCTCAGAGGGGACCTATCTCGGATATTTAGGATGTCTGCAGGATGTCTAGAGGATGCAAAAGGACATCTAGCAGAAAACCTAAAGGGGGAGGAACTCACCTGGATCTCACTTTCAGTCTGGCAACCCTGCGGTGCAGTCCTCTTCAGCCTTGCTCTGGCTCTTGGTCTTCCACAGCATCCAGTCATCTCCACCATGGATCATCACACACTCTTTTTGGTAGCCACCATCGTTCTACAACAGTGCAAAGCCATCTACAGGCTCTTTCACCTGTTCTACGCGAAGAAAAGGAGGCGGCCAAGAAGTGCCTGAGTCTGACGATGGATCAGGAGAAGAGCAGAGTATGGACTGTACAACAAACTGATGGTGGAGCTGAGGAATGAAGCATTGTGCATTCCAGAACTTCATGAGGATGCCTCCAGCCATGTTTGACGAAAGTTGTGGAGCAGCTGAGACCCAGGTTGACCAAGCAGAGCACCAACTTCCAGCCCAGCCTGGATCCTGGGCTCAAGGTGGCACTGATTCTGCACCACCTGGCCTCAGGGACCACGTACAGGAGCATGCAGTATGGCTGGAGGGGGCCACACAACACCATCAGCATTTTGGTCAGAGAAGTGGTGTAGGCCATCATCGAAGAATACCTGGAGGAGCTCCTCCAGTGCCCTTCCACTGAAGAAGGCTGGAAGACAGTTGCAGAGCAGTGGTATCAGAAGTGGAACTTCCCCCATACCCTTGGAGCCACAGATGGGAAGCACGTGGCCTGCAAAGCTCCAGCCAAGTCAGGGTCCACTTATTTCAACTACAAGTGCTCCTTCAGCATCATCCTCTTTGCCATGGTCGATGCTGACTACAAGTTCATGTACATCAATGCTTCAGGCAACAGCTCATCTTCAGATGCCCAGGTATACAATGCAAGTGACCTCAAGGCTGGAACGCAACCTCATCGTGGGCTTCCCAGATCCAGACCCCCTGCCCAACGACACACAAGATTTGCCCTACTTCATCATGGGGGATGATGCCTTCTCCCTCAGAACCTACCTCATGAAGACCTACACCTCCAGATGCCTCACCCGTGAAAAGAGGATCTTCAACTACAGGCTGTCCAGGGCAAGGCGGGTGGTGAAGAACGCCTTTGGCATCCTGGCCAACATGTTCCAGGTACTTCTCACCACCATGCAGCATCACCCAGAGACTGTGAAGAACATCGTGGAAGCTTGCTGCATCCTGCACAATCTCATGAGCACCCACTACCCAGTGTTGCAGAACAGGTTCGTGGACCTCCAACAAGGCAATGGGGACATGGAGGCTGGGGAATGGTGAATGGAGGCAAGGGTGAAACCTGATAGACACTGTGGATGTGCAAGGCCCCAACAGAGCTTCATGTGAAGGGAAGAAGCAGCGCAACCTCCTGAAACACTGGTGCAACTCCCCAGCTGGAGCAGTGGAGTGGCAAGACAGGATGATAGATGCTTAATGGATGCTTCCTTCAGCCTGTCTCATCACACTGATGAGATTGGGCCATGTATGTTGAGTGGTCCTACAATGAACAGGGCATTTAATAAAGAGTTGTGTTTATGTTGAAATGTGTGGATCAATGATTACATTGTTATTGATAATAAAGGGCCAAAGGTGTGGCACCTGGGAGGGTGGACCATACAGTCCCACTATGCTTGCACTGGAGGCTTATCTATCCCACAGCTATTACCCATTCCACAGGTATCCCTGCCCATCCCACAACTATTACCCATCCCAAAGGTATCCCTGCCCATCCCACTGCTATCTTAACCCATCCTACAAGCATGCAAAGGCTTAAACAATTTCTAAAAGTTTACACCAAGACTTTATTGACTAAAAGAACTGAAGCAAGTGTGTGAAGCAAAGATAATATTTATTAATAACAAACTGTAAAAGAAAATAACCCAAGTGTCCAAAGCAAAGAAAAAAGTCAACAGGTAGCACTCTTCTTGGTCACTCTGAGGCATGCCCAGTCTCAGGGGTGAAGGGTCCAGGTGCTGTGGAGATGGCTGCTGCTGGAGTGCTGGTCTGAGGCATCATTGCGGTGCCTGGCCCCAAGAGGACAACAGAGGACAGTGTGTGGAGGAAGCTCTCAGAGAGCTGGCTCAGTCCTGTGATGTTGAGAGCCCCTTCTTCCAGGACATGGGGTGTCAGACCCAATGCCGATGACAGATGTTCTGAGGCTGGGCTTGGCTGTGGGGTGGAGGAAGGAGCAGTGTAGTGAGACTGTCTGGTCTGCAGCTGAGCGAGGTGAGGCATGGGTGGTATCTGTGGCGAGGTGGCATCTGTGGCATGGGTGGCATCTGTAGCATGGGTGGCATTTGTGGCATGGCTGGCATCAGTGGCATTGGTGGCATTGGTGGCAACAGTGGCATCTGTGACACCGGTGGCATATGATGTACCTGTGCCTGGACTGGGAAGGGCTGCCTGTGCTGCTGGAGCTCCTGGTAGCCATAGCCTTGGTTGATGAGGGCCTGTGGAAAGCCTTGAAAGGACAGTGACATCACCAGAGAAGGCCTGGACTGAGTGGGAGCAGGTTCAGCTGGGTCTGGAGGGTTGTGAAGAAGACCGGTGATCCTGTCCTTGATCACCTGGTACTGTGATTCCAACATGTTCATTAGGGTCTGGTTGATGTAGGTAAGGAAGGGCTTGGGGTTGGAGGATGGGACGTCGGTGTGTACCAGCTTAGAGAGGAGATCTACACTGCTCTGATGGTGTCCCTGATCTCCAGCAGGACAGTGTGGCTCTGCCCCTCCGGTCTGGCTCTCTGCCTTTCTGTGGAGGTGGAGCTGGGGGTGGATGTGGGTTGGCCTGTGATGGAATTGCCCTCACCTTCCTCCCATTGCGTCAGGGGGTCCTCCACATGCTCTGCCACGGGTAGTGCAGCTATCGGGGGGGGGGGTCTTCGTCGTGGCATGCTCCACAGATACCTGCCTGGACACAGGAGCTGACTCTTGGCCAGAAGAAGACTGGCTCTCTGCGGGCTGCCTGAGAGAGAGGGTTGTGAGAGGGGCTGCTCCTCGGTGGCAGATCTCACCCTCCAAGAAGCTGCACTTGGCCATCATGTAGGTCTCTCGGTCCGTCAGCTTGACTGCGGCCTGGCCAGATTTCTTGAGGTGCAGCTTCCCGAACCAGGTGTGCATGTGCTTCCACCAGCCGAGGAGGACCTCCGAAGTGTACCCCAGGCTCTCCGACTTCTCTCTCCAAGCAGCCTGCTTCCTTTTGGTGTCTCGATAGAGCCTGTGTCCTTCCGCCATAGATACTCGTTCTCCCTCAGCCATTCCAGCCTCTCATCCTCATGTTCCTCATCGATGGAGTATTGCCTCCTCTCCCGTTCATGCCTATGCCTCTTCCTCCCTCTGACAGGACCATCTGGGCCTTCATCAGAAGGGCTTCGAGGTTGTAGGGGATGCTCCTCCACACCACCACCAGCAGCAGCAACAACAACATTAGCAGCAAAAGCAGGACCAGCAGCACTAGCAGCACCAGGAGCAGCAGCAGCAGAGTAAGCACCAGCAGCGCCAACAGGACCAGCAGGACCAGCAGGACCAGGATCAGCAGCAGCAGAGTAAGCACCAGCAATGCCAGCAGCACCAGCAGGACCAGCAGGACCAGGAGCACCAGTAGCACCAGCAGGAGAGGAGCACCAGGAACACCAGCAGCACCAGCAGGACCAGCAGGACCAGGAGCAGCACCAGCAGAGTAAGCACCAGCAGAAGCACCAGCACCAGGAGTAGCACCAGCAGAGTAAGAACCAGCAGAAGCACCAGCACCAGGAGCAGCGCCAGCAGAAGCTCCAGCACCAGAAGAGTCAGCCCCAGCAGCAGAAGCCTCAGCAGAAGCAGAGTCAGGGCCAGGGGGTGGGATGGTGGCCCTGTCCCTCTTGCCAGGGCTGGCAGCAGATGGCACAGGCTTTCTGTTCTTCCCCATGGTTGTTGGGTTGTTGGCTTGCTGGCTTGCTGGCTGGCTGGCTGGCTGGCTGGCTGGAGCTGTGTCTGGCAGCAGATCTTTCCTCTGAATGGTGACCTGCTTGCGAGCTGCTTCCCTTTATATCTGCGGGGCTGATGCAATGCATCCTCCCCGCATGCGCAGTGAAGGCTGTGCATCCGCTAGGCTTCCGCTAGGCTTCCGCTAGGCTTCTGCTAGGCTTCCGTGATGCATCCACTTCATCTGCTTGGCATCTGCTCTGCATCCGCTCTGCATCCGCTCTTTCCGCTGCGCGTCCACTTTGCTGTGCTCCCCCGGAAGCCCTGCGGATGTGCCATCCGCTTCCATCCGCTTCCATCTGCTAGGCTTCCATGGAGCATCCGCTTTCCATCCTCGCTAATCCTCCCCCCGTCTGTTCCTTTCCATTGTTGTCCGCTCTGGTTATGCAAATTCGGGGCACTTTTGAGAGCGGATAACAACGGATGGAACATTTTCTCATCTGCTGTGTCCTTTTTACAAATGTTTTGCATCCGTCAGCCAATGTGACAGGCCCTTTATATAACATTGAAGATATTGTTCCAATACTGATTTAGTCCTCTCACAGGCCCCATTGATTTGTGGATGATGGGTGGAGCTTAAGCCCTGGGAGGAGCCCAATAACTTCAGAAATTCCTTCCAAAATTTGAGGTAAACTGGACACCCCTGTCTGAGTTTATGCGTTCAGGAACCCCATGTAACCTGTATATATGTAAAATAAACAGTTTAGCCAATGTTTTCACAGATGGGATTTTCGGACAAGGTAGGAAATGTACCTGTTTGGAAAACAAATCAGTTACTACCCAAATAACTGTATTCCCCCCACTTTCAGGTAATTCCACTATAAAATCCACAGAGATTTCCTCCCATGGAGTCATTGGTCTAGCCACATTTTGTAGTAAGCCTGCTGGTTTACCAGGAGGCTGTTTGGCTGAGGCACAGATAGGACAACTAGTTACATAAGTTTCAATGTCCTTTGTCAAAGTAGCCCACCAAAATTGCCTTTTAACCAAGTTTATCCAAAATGACCAGTGGCTTTAGAATCATGAGCTTGCTGAAATATTTAGTTTCTCTGCTTCACTGGCACATATAATTTAGCCCCCACCCATGCCAATCCATCTCTAACTGTACAGTTATTTGAGTGAGTAAGGAACCAATCATCAAGTTTTAGAGCATTTCTTAATTGTTCAGTCAAATAATTTGATAAATCAACCTCCTTCTTTTTCTGGGCTCTGGTAACCACTGGAGCTGCCAACTGTTTGGTTGGGACAATTGGCCAAACCACTTCTTGGGGAGCACTATTATATTGAGATAATCTCGATAAAGCAACCACCATGAAGGTCCTCCCCCCTGGAATGTACTTCAATGAAAAATTAAAGTGCTTAAAGTACTGCGCCCAGCGAACTTGCTTGGGAGACAGCTTCCCAGGCGTTTTCAAAGCCTCCAAATTTTTATGATCTGTCCACACCTCAAATGGGTGTTTTGCCCCTTCTAAGAAATGCCTCCAGGTTAACAGATCCCAGCAAACTGCAAAAGCTTATGTTTCCCAGAAGGCCCATCATCTTTCAGTTTCAGTTAGTTTACGGGAAGTATTTGCACATGATTACGGAGTCCCCATTTTGTTTGCTTGTAGTAACATTGCCCCAACTGCTACATCACTCACATCGGCTTGGATTACAAAAGGAGCGTCCTTGTCCAGGTGCTTGAGTACTGGTTCAGCAGCAAACAGTCATTTCAGCTTTTCAAAAGCAGCTTGACATTCTATGGACCGCTCCAGTGGTTTACTAGGCTTTGGTTTCACCTCCCATTTGGTTTTTAGGAGATTTGAGATAGGCATTGCTATCTTCGCAAAAGCAGGGATAAATTGACAGTAAAAATTGGTGAACCCCAAGAAACTTTGAAGTTGTTTCCTGGTGCGGGGAGGGGCTCATTCCAACACAGCACAAACCTTCCCCGGATCCATTTCTATGCCCTCATGTGAGATGTGATAACCTAAATAGTCAATTTTTTTCCTGGTGGAATTCAGACTTGGACAACTTTGCATACAGCTTAGCAGCTTGAAGTTTTTCCAGAACTGACCGCGCTAGTTTCACATGTTCATCACAAGTCTCCGTGTAAATAAGCATATCATCAAGGTAAACCAACACCCCTTTGTATAGATGTTCATGCAACACCTGATTTATCATTTGCATGAATACTGCAGGGGCCCCCTGTAGGCCAAATGAAAGAACGTTGAATTGGAAACAACCCATTGGGCAATTAAAAGCAGTTTTCCATTCATCCCCTTCCTTAATTCAAATCGAGTTTCGTAAAAAATTTCCCTTTGGCCAAGTGGGCTAACATGTCCTTCATCAAAGGGAGGGGGTACATGTTCTCCACTGAAATAGCATTCAGGTTTCTATTGTCAACACATAAACGAAGGGAGCCATCTTTCTTTTCATGGAACAATACTGGGGTTGCTACCTGGGGTCTAGTGGGTTGGATAAAACCACGTTCCAAATTTTTATCGATAAATGACTGCAGCTCTTCTAGCTCCCACGGTGTCATCGAGAACAGTTTCGGTTTTGGGAGTTTCACCCCGAGTAAAATTTCAATACTACAATCTGTTGAACAATGGGGTTGAAGCTCATCCGAGGCCTTTTCACTGAATATGACCCTGAATATGATGCAATGACCCTCTCTTCCAATCAATGTGGGGGTTCCATTTCCGGAGCCAGGGCAACCCCAGTATTAGGGGCCACTCCATCCCAGGAGCCACAATAAAACACAAAGTCTCTCTATGCTTCCCCATTGTCATTTCTATTGGTTCCATTATGAAATGGGCAGGGCTGCCCCCCAGCTACCGATCCATCCAATTGGCAGAAGGCTTGGGGCATTTTTAAAGTCTTTAGCCTTTAGTCAATTTTCTCCACTAACTCCGAGCTGATTATGCACCTTGCGTACCCAGAATCTAACAAGGCCAGCATTTCCCCTTTGGGTCCCAACGTGGGTACCCTTAATCTCACTGGAATGATCCTAGGACCCTTATTTGGACTTACCAGTGAGTCGTTTTCCAATTCGGATTCACTCTCTTCAGAAGAGGTTGGAGTTCCCAGCTCCTCACCTTTCAGAGGGGCGATCTCGACAACTTCCTCTGCTTTAAGTGCCGTTTCACGAGGCTTTGTTGGGGTTTTTTCAGGATTTCTTCCTCCTCCTGGTGCCCCCTTTGGTTCTAACTTGGCATGGCAATCTGCAGCCCAGTGACCTTCCTTCCCACATCGGAAGCAAGCAGTGGTCTTGGGTTTTGCTGCCATTCCTCCCTTTTGAGGTTTCAAGGCTTCTTGAGGGCTGGTGGGGGAGGACTTGTTCCAAACAAAAAAAAACCCGATGTCTGTTTCTGGTCAGATCAATTTCCACCTCTGCTGCCAGCACATACCACAGCTGCAGCTCATTGGGGTCTCTTATGGTCATACAGCTTTGATATACATCTTCATTTAACCTATCTTTAAAAACTTCTATCAGGACTCCCTGGGACCAGCCTCGAATATGACACGCCAGATCTCAAAAATCCTGGGTGTAGTTAGCCACTGATCTCCACCCCTGATTTTTAGTCTTCATCCTAATTCTGGCCTTACATTCAGCAAGTGGGTCTTCAAACCTGGCCTGCAGTGAAGTCATGAACAGGTCATAATTCAACAGTTGAGGGGCATTATCATTATGCAAAGTCACCATCCACTTTGCAACTGTTCCCTCCAGAGTCCTGGTAACACATCTAACTTTCACTGATTCTGAAGAAAAATCCCCTCCATATTCCTCCATATGGCTCCAGACTTGTGCCAGGAAGAATCTTAACTCCTTGGGATCCCCCCCATATTTTACTTCCTATAGGGGCACCTTTGGAGTTCTATGTCTTCTGGCAATTATCCCTCCTGCTGGAGGCCCCTGGGCTGCTGCTGCCTGTTGCACTAACCCAGGTTGATTTATAGGGGTGGCTGCTCTGATTCTTCTGGCTGGGGCTGCCTCCCCCTCCTCTCCCTCATACCTTTGTTCAGTTTGAGGTTCTCCGATAGCTTCATTTAGAAGATGCATGGCTTGAGTTAGTAAAAAATTATTTCTTTCCTTCTCCTGCCATAGCTCCTCTCTTCCACGCCGATGGGTAGTGGTCACGCCTGGAGGAGGCTTTTCCTCAGGATTCTTCCAACTGAATCCCAGGGACCATTTGGGTTTTACAGCTGGTTTTTCCCCAAGATTTAGTTCTGCTAACAAGTCGATTTCTCCTGCTTCCTCTAGCAGCAGAGAATCTTGTCCTCCAATTGCTCCATGGTCTTCTTTGTCGCTGGCTAGATTTGACATTGTGTTCAGACCCCCTCGGAAGAAAATTTATTAATTCTCTGGGTGGACTGGTAATGTGGAGATTCAGAATAATGTCAGCTGGTGTTCTATTCAAAATCCAGGAAATAAATACTTAGACTCCTTTAATCAGAGAAAATATATCTTTTACTGGAAATCAAGTGGTAGCAACAAAAGAATTCTGAATCTGAGAAAATGGGCGCGTAAATCACATATACAAAGTAATGGCAACATTCCCACCCCCAATAGTTCAATTGGTTCATCCAATTAAAAGTTGTGTATATCATCATGTGGGCATCTCCAGGTGGTGATGAGGCTTCTGTCCATTGACCTTGACATCGTTTGATAAGGAGTTGCAGCTGCGCATAGCATTGAATAGGAACCTAAGCAAGAAGGTATTCCCCCCCCCCCCCAGTTTATACAGCTCTGGTTTGTAACACCTCCAGCTCACTTCCCATAACCATTCCCCCCTCCTTCCCCCATTACTTATTACAGCCAAAAGATGCAAAGCAAAGGGTGAAAGCTGATACTTGCTAATATGATTATGTTTTAAATAGTTCTGAAGATTTGTCCTTATTATCTGTCATTGCAAAGTACTTTTTTAATGCTGGTGAACAAATTATCATCAGAATTATCTTCTGAGCTTAATGTAAGAATTTAACATCATATTTCAACAATTCCTTTGCTTCTAAATGAAGTAAAAAACATTTTTCTTGGAATGCTGATAATTGGACTACCATTATCTAGGAGAGTTCTGCAACAATAATTTAAATGAAGCTGAACTTGTGACCAATTCTTTTTCCATTCTTTCCAGTGGGAATAAATTACCCCTTAATAATCATATTCCTAATGCTATAAAACTGTTCATTTCCCCATCCTCTTACTAATAAATTTTATTTGAGCTAAAAAGCAGAATAATACAGGAAAGAGAGAAGGAAAGCTGGTTACCTTATTTTTTATTTCAGATACCTGATGTTCTAAGTATGATTTTTATGCATTAAATATTAATTTATTAATGATGGGGAAATGATATTATCCAAACAGTGCAAATACATTTCAGCTCACATCAAAATACATCATAGTGGTTTGCCAGTTATTTTATAGAAATTCCAAATAATGTCTCAAAAAAGAAGAATTTTCCTGCAGAACAAAAATCTTAAAAATTATGTGGTCAGGTATGGAAATCAGAGGTTAACAATACCTATCTGTGCATGTCTATCTGAAGAAAACTCCACTGGTCCTCATTCCCAAGAATGTGCCTTTATCAGAAAAATTCATTTGAAGATATTAAAGGATGATTTTTTTCAAAATAGTTTGTCCTTGAATTATTGAATCTGTTTCATGATTTTGTTTACATAGTGCGTAGGTCATTGAGCTGTCTTTAAAGAAAAAAACAATCTTTGACATGTTTATAAAAAGCAATTTCTTCCCCCCCAAAAGGAAAAGAATGAATGCACATATATACATAGACTTTCGTCTTCCCGTTGAAATCAAATGCAAAATTGATTTTAAGGGCCTGTCACATAGGCCGACGGATGCAAAACATATGTAAAAAGGACACAGTGGAAGAGAAAATGTTCCATCCGTTGTTATCCGCTCTCAAAAGTGCCCCGAATTTGCATAAGCAGAGCTGACAACAACGGAAAGGAACGGACGAGGGGAGGATGTCGCCAGGATGTAAAGCGGATGCTCCACGGAAGCCTAGCAGATGGAAGCGGATGGCACATCCGCAGGGCTTTCGTGGGAGCACAGCAAAGCGGACACGCAACGGAAGGAATGGATGCAGAGCGGATGCCTAGCAGATGAAGCGGATGCATCGCAGAAGCCTAGCGGAAGCCTAGCGGATGCCTAGCAGATGCAAAGCGTTCACTGCGCATGCGGGGAGGATTCTGCAGATATAAAGGGAAGCAGCTCGCAAGCAGGTCACCATTCAGAAGAAAGACCTGCTGCCACACACAGCTCCAGCCAACAACCATGGGGAAGAAGAGGAAGCCTGTGCCATCTGCTGCCAGCCCGGGCAAGAGGGACAGGGCCACCATCCCACCCCCTGGCCCTGACTCTGCTTCTGCTGGGGCTTACTCTGCTGGCACTGCTCCTGGTGCTGGGGCTTCTGCTGGGGCTTACTCTGCTGGTGCTGCTCCTGGTCCTGCTGCTTCTGCTGGTGCTTACTCTGCTGGCTCTGCTCCTGGTCCTGCTGGTCCTGCTGGTCCTGCTGGTGCTCCTGGTGCTCCTGTTCCTGCTGGTGCTGCTGGTGCTTCCTCTGCTGCTGCTGATCCTGGTGCTGCTGGTGCTGCTGGTGCTCCTGGTGCTGCTGGTCCTGCTGGTCCTGTTGGTCCTGCTTTTGCTGCTACTGTTGTTGTTGCTGCTGCTGCTGCTGCTGGTGTGGTGGAGCAGCCCCTACAACCTTGAAACCCCTCTGATGAGGGCCCAGATGGTCCTGCCAGAGGGAGGAAGAGGCATAGGTGTGAACGGGAGAGGAGGCAATACTCCATCGATGAGGAACATGAGGATGAGGTGCTGGAATGGCTGAGGGAGAACGAGCATCTATGGCGGAAGGGACACAGGCTCTATCGAGACACCAAAAGGAAGCAGGCTGCTCGGAGAGAGAAGGTGGAGAGCCTGGGCTACACTTCAGAGGTCCTCCTCAGCTGGTAGAAGCACATGCACACCTGGTGTGGGAAGCTACACCTCAAGAAATCTGGCCAGGCCGCGGTCAAGCTGATGGACCGAGAGACCTACATGATGGCCAAGTGCAGTTTCTTGGAGGGTGAGATCCACCACTGAGGAGCAGCCCCTCTCACAACCCTCTCTCTCAGGCAGCCTGCAGAGACCCATTCCTCTTCTGGCCAAGAGTCAGCTCCTGTGTCCAGGCAGGTATCTGTGGAGCATGCCACGACGGAGACCCCCCCCAACAGCTGCACTACCCGTGGCGGAGCGCATGGAGGAGCCCCGACGCAGTGGGAGGAAGGTGAGGGCACTTCCACCAGAGACCAACCCACATCCACCCCCAGCTCCACCTACACAGAAAGCAGGCAGAGAGCCAGACCAGAGGGGCAGAGCCACACTGTCCTGCTGGAGATCAGGGACACCATCAAAAGCAGTGTAGATCTCCTCTCTCAGCTGGTACACACCAACATACCATCCTCAAACCGCAAGCCCTTCCTCATCTACGTCAACCAGACCCTCTTGGACATGTCCAAATCACAGTACCAGGTGATCAAAGACAGGATCACTGGTCTTCTTCACAACCCTCCAGACCCAGCTGAACCTGCTCCCACCCAGTCCAGGTCTGTTCCTCCACCCCAGGTGATGCCACTGTCCTTCCAAGGCTTTCCACATGCCCTCACCTACCAAGGCTACGGCTACCAGGAGCTCCAGCAGCACAGGCAGCCCTTCCCAATCCAGGCACAGGTACATCATACGCCACCGGTGCCACCGATGCCACTGATGCCACCGATGCCACTGATGTCACCGACGCCACCCATGCCACCCATGCCACCCATGCCGCAGATGCCACCCACGCCACAGATGCCACCCACACCACAGATGCCACCGATGCCTCACCTCACTCACCTGCAGACCAGACATCCCCACTACACTCCTCCTTCCTCCACCCCACAGCCAAGCCCGGCCTCAGAACATCTGTCATCGGTCTTGGGACTGACACCCCATGTCATGGAGGAAGGGGCTTTCAACCTCACAGGACTAGCCAGCTCTCTGAGAGCTTCCTCCACACACCGTCCCCTGTTGTCCTCTCGGGGCCAGGCACCCCAATGGCGCCTCAGACCAGCACTCCAGCAGCAGCCACCTCCTCGGCACCTGGACCCTTCACCCCTGAGACTATGGGCACGCCTCAGAGTGACTGAGAAGAGTGCCAGAGACTGGGTTGCTACCTGATGACTTTATGTTTGCTTGGGACACTTGGGTCATTTTCTTTTACAGTTTGTTATTTATAAAGATTATCTTTGCTTCACACACTTGCGTCAGTTCTTTTAGTCAATAAAGTCTTGGTGGAAACTTTTAGAAATTGTTTAAGACTTTGCATGCTTTTGGGATGGGTTAAGATAGCAGTGGGATGGGCAGGGATACCTTTGGAATGGGTAATACTGTGGGATGGGCAGGGATACCTGTGGGATGGGCAAGGATACCTTTTGGATGGGTAATAGCTTTGGGATGGGTTAGGATACCTGTGGGATGGATAATAGCTGTGGGTTAGATAAACCTCCAGTGCAAGCATAGTGGGACTGTATGGTCCACCCTCCCAGGTGCCACACCTTTGGCCCTTTATTATCAATAATAATGTAATCAATCATCCACACATGTCAACATAAACACAACTCTTTATTAAATGCCCTGTTCATTGTAGGGCCACTCAACATACATGGCCCAATCTCATCCGTGTGATGAGACAGGCTGAAGGAAGCATCCATTAATCATCTATCATCCTGTCTTGCCACTCCACTGCTCCAGCTGGGGAGTTGCACCAGTGTTTCAGGAGGTTGCGCTGCTTTTTCCCTTCACGTGAAGCTCTGTTGGGGCCTTGCACATCCAGTGTCTGTCAGGTTTCGCCCTTGCCTCCATTCACCAAGCTCCATGTCCCCATTGCCTTCTGGGAAGTCCATGAGCCTGTTCTGCAACACTGGGTAGTGGGTGTGCATGAGATTGTGCAGGATGCAGCAAGCTTCCACGATCCTCCTCACGGTCTGTGGGTGATGCTGCATGGTGGTGAGAAGTACCTGGAACCTGTTGGCCAGGATGCCAAAGGCATTCTCCACCACTCGCCTTGCCCTGGACAGCCTGTAGTTGAAGATCCTCTCTTCACGGGTGAGGCATCTGGAAGTGCAGGGTTTCATGAGGTAGGTTCTGAGGGAGAAGGCGTCATCCCCCACAATGAAGTAGGGCACATCTTGTGTGTCGTTGGGCAGGGGATCTGGATCTGGGAAGCCCATGATGAGGTTGCATTCCAGCCCATCCTTGAGGTGACTGGCATTGTATACCTGGGCATCTGAAGATGAGCCATTGCCTGAAGCATCGATGTACATGAACTTGTAGTCAGCATCGATCATGGTGAAGAGGATGATGCTGAAGAAGCCCTTGTAGTTGTGATAAGTGAACCCTGACTTGGCTGGAGCTTTGCAGGCCACTTGCTTCCCCTCTTTGGCTCCAACGGTGTGGGGGAAGTTCTACTTCTGATACCACTGCTCTGCAACTTTCTTCCATCCTTCTTCAGTGCAGGGGCACTGGAGGAGCTCCTCCAGGTATTCTTTGATGATGGCCCACACCACTTCTCTGAGCACAATGCTGATGGTGTTGTGTGGCCCTCTCCAGCCATACTGCATGCTCCTGTACGTGGTCCCGGAGGCCAGGTGGCACAGATTCCATTTTAATGCTTTGTATGCGAGCTGCATCCGCTTTCATCCTTTCTCCATCTGTGCTACTAATACTGTGTGTCCGTTCCGCATCCGTTTCATTTCCTGCCTGTGTCCGTTTTCCGCTGGAGCGGATGCGAGTTGCGTGGATGCGCAGCGGATGCCTAGCAGATATAGCAGACGCGTAACGGATGACGATGGACGTCTAACGGATGTTTCCCATATGCATAGCAGATGTATAACAGACGCGTTGGATACATTTGTGCAGCTCAAATCTTTTTGAGCGGATGAAATGTCAGTAGACGGATGCTGGACGGATAGAGAGGATGAAAAATGGATGCAGTGAGTACAGAATGGAAGCATTGCGTTAACCAACAGGTGACAAGTGTTTCTCTCCATTTTACATCCTCTTTGCATCCGTTGGTGCTGTGTGACAGGGGCTTTAATGGAAGCATCTTGCAGTCTTAATTATTTCATTTCTGTTCTTTAGCTATGACTTTCCCTGTGCCACAAAAGAAGAGACTACTAGCAATGATTTATTCTCAATTGCAATCATATGACTTACAAGCCTTATTCAGTTATTTTCAGCATATTTAACCTGGTAAAAGGATTTATATCCTTCAACATATAGTTCATATTTTCTGCTAAGCCAAGGAATTTTCTCACAGGTATCAGAGGCAACACATAATAACTTCCTTTTTTTCTTCTACATCACTTTTAATTTTGCAGACTGTCATAAGAACTGTAAATTAAATTATGCTTTGGGCATTACCTTGAGTAAATTTAGGATTACTTCTCACATGCTTGTGGCAAAGATATGTCAGACTAGACTCATTTGTATCTGATTAAAAAAACCTTGTTGACCAAGAAATTGTGATTATCACAATTGTGATCAAGTAGTACCCTTGCAGGTCATCCACATTCAAAATGGCTTCCCCAGCATCTGTTATTTTGTATTAATGTCTGTCCATAGAAAAGAGAAAAATAAAAATGAATAAAGAGTCGTCCTTTCTCTTGAGAGTGAAATTCTTGTCTGACACAGGATGTTTTTGGATACGTTGCTAGTTACATACAGTTCAGACAATAAAACTCTAATATATCCCCCAGCATAATTAACTATGATCTGAAATGTTTTGCTCAATACTCACATTCTGCTTTTACAGATGTATCTAAGAATTATGCCAAGATGAAGGAAAGGCACGTGATTATTTTACAATTTGCATATTATAGCCGTTGAATATGTCAGTTCAGTGGAGCTGATCCGTTTTTCTCTTTAAGGTAAAAATAACCATCTGTGTCAGGGTAGGATAGCTTCCAAGCAAGTGCAGAGAAAAGACAGCTGAAATCAAAACAAATATCCATTTTCTGTCAACTCATATTCAGCATGCTTTTTTTTT
Organism: Laticauda colubrina; assembly: GCA_015471245.1. NCBI lineage: Eukaryota > Metazoa > Chordata > Lepidosauria > Squamata > Elapidae > Laticauda > Laticauda colubrina. The sequence goes on from BLBF01000053.1 coordinate 2,481,865, forward strand.
TTTTTTTTTGCTTTGGTCTGACATGAATGTTTGGCAATCTCTTACTCTTTAGGTCTATTCCAGCACACTGAGGCATTTAAACTCTCAATAGCCTGCCAATTTTTCTTTTGATTTGTAGGTTTTCATATGAGCTGATCATAGATCAGGAGAAAGATATGTAAGGGCATCAACTCAGCATTTATAGGAGATTGTTGTAATTTAACTCCTCAGTTAATTGAAAATGATTTTTGCTATAATTTTTTGAGGATATATTGAAGGAAATGAATTTGATCTCCATTCCTACTAAACACTTTTCCATATAATGATTGTTGCATGAATCATTTTCTTTTTAGTCTCAGAGAAACCTAGGTGATTTTATTTTACTTATTTTTCCTTCTGCTAATATGAGTTATTATGACTTAACTATTAGATCTGTCAGCAAACAGCAGCTGCAGCTTTGTTGCTTTTTTCACTAGGGAATGTAGGGGTGAGAAAATCTGTTAGTCAAAGATTACTAGGAGGGGGGGGTGGAGTCCCTTCCTACAAGTAGAGAGCAGCTAGTATTGATCACATCATTCCCTGAGGGAAGTGTCCAGGAAGTATAGACCAGCTGTTTTGAAAACACACATTTTTCTCTCCCTCTCCCCATTCTCTTTGTCTCACACTTAAAGACACATAGTTTCGAATCACTTTCCATATTATCTTTTTCTACATGAAAAGCACTTTCTCAATGGCAACAAAAATATTGCTTGTCCATGTAGATGATTTCATTACCCCATCTTCATGCCACAAAATACATGATTGTGAATTCATTAACATACAGGATTAATTTTATGTGAATGGGGATCTGTATGAAGAAATAAAGACGATTAATGTCACATCAAATTAAGATAAGCTTTAACAATTAAAATTTACAGACAAATATTAATACCAAATTTTGTGTTTTCTTACTATGTCTCAATTCTCAGGCAATTGCCAAATTATACTTCCGTACTGGAAATGGGAGGGTGGCCAAAATTCAGTTGCTTAATAGCTTGTACTTGATAAAATATTAGAAAGCTTGTAAAAAATTATCCTTCGAAACTGTCCAATCATATTTGTGCCAAGAAAATGTCAGCAGGTGATCCATTTGAATTGTCTCAAAGACAGGATTTTTCTTGGCCCTAGGGGGTTTAATAGATTTATTAGATGCAGAAGCTTATGAGTGCAAAGTTGAATTCCAGCAATTCACACATGCTTTTCAAACACTTCAAAACTAAATGATAATGGTATTTCATATACTATTAAGAATGAAATTCCATTAACATTTGATTCTGCTTTGAAAATAATTTCCCAAGTACACTGTCTTTTACTGAACAGGTTTTATTTTGCCTAGTCTTAATATAGGAACAGATTATCAACAGATTATTGCTGATATTAATAGTATATTACAACTAAACAATTTTTGTTTGTCACTTTCACATGAATATTTGGTGCAAGTTCAGGTGTAGCCTCTCATCTATATGATCTCACAGTGTCTGTAGCATTTAAAATCTGAACAGATTTCTTTCTGGCTCAGCAGTGGCAAAAAAAACCTTAGTATTTTCTTTTGCTGTTTTCTGAAATAGAGTATTATGAGCAATGTGGTTCCCCATTGGAATTCTTGCCTTATTGTTGCTTCTGGCTCCAAAATTCAAGGCAACTATTCTTCTTCTTCACCACCCCCAATAGAGCTTCCACTTATAATATAACTCTGATAAATGGGAATTGCTTGCAAAACTGAAATCACAGCCTGGAACTTTGCAATTGGCTAGTCTCCTGCTGAACAGGACTTTGCAAAGCTTCAAAGGGGCATTTCACTGTGACTAAGGATTGATCAAAGTGTTTCTTGAAATCATCCAGACGAAAAGTCCCCAAGCTTATAAGCAGTGGAGCTCCATAATAGTGGCTTTTGTTCATTTAGAAAAGCCACTTTTCTTGATTTTGCAATGAGTTAAGGCAGATCAACCTTGATTGTTTTCTCTGAAATGTTGAGATGGAGTAACATCTAGTCAAAGAATAATGTGTCCATTTCCCACATTCATATATCAAACAGAAAGGGAAAACCAAACTCTTGTCAATTTCATCCTTACATGTGGACCCCACTTACCAATCACTCATTCAGTGACAGTTCAAAGTTGCCACAATACTAAATAAGTGGTACTTATGACCAGTCCTCAAAGTTTCAGCTAGGACCCTTACAGTCACAAGATAGTAACTCAGATGTCTATCATACATATGACAGTTGCAGTGTTCCACAGTTGGATGAGCACTCTTGGCAAACTTCCCTACTGGCTTTGTACAAGGAAAAGTGATAAGTCACTCAGATAATGCCTCCAGCCTTTCTGCACTTACACTGTACTTGTCATTCAGGTGCTGGCATTTTTGCACTCACACAAGGCCTACATCAGCCTTCCTAATATCTCCTTGGATATTACCATGGCATCTCTACACCCTGGGACTCCTGCCATTTCCCACTTAATGGCCCAGACATTTTGGGATTATGATGGCAACCAGGCCTGCTAGGACTGTCATTGCTAAGAGCAAAATCATTGTGATGTCATATTTTGCAACTACATCATTTAGCAACAGCAATCTCGTTCTAAACTGCCATCATAAATCAAGGACAATCTATACTCATTTGTAGAGTTACAAGTATTTACATTTAAAATAACTTTCTATATTTATATACTAACCCAAGACCTGACTTTAGTTTGGTTTGGTTAAAAAAGCATAATTTCCTGTTCACATATACTGTTAAATCATAAGTGGTGGTTTGAAGCCTCATCAGCTCGGTTCACACTTCATATCAAAGCAAAACAAACCACATTATACCGTATATACTCGCATATAAGCCGACTTAAGAACACTTTTTTTTTTTTCAAATTTGGGGGTCGGCTTATACACGCATAATCTGATTTATTGGTGGCCGTGCCTTGATTTGCGCCGGAGCAGCGACAGCGTGGCAGCTTCCCGCGATGAGAGTCTTGGCTCTTGCACTCCTTGTCTGCTGGCCCTTAGCAGCTCTCGCATCAAGGAAAACGCATGCGAAGTCGGGCAGCGACTTAGCGTGGTGGCTTCCCGTGATGAGAGTCTTGGCTCTTGCACTCCCTGTCAGCTGGCCCTTAGTAGCCCTCACGTCAAGGAAAACGCGCACGAAAATCGGCCATTTTTCTCCCTGGATGGACGATGAGCTGCAACTTTTGCCCTGCCGCCTTTTCCCTCTGAGCTTCACTTCTGCTGTTCAGGGAAGTCATGCCCAAAGCCCTGTCCTCCCAGAATCTTTCTGATGGTGAGCCTTGATGGTGAGATCAGGGGTTGAACACCATGGTATTTGGGGGTCGGCTTATATACGAGTTTTTGCAAAATTCCTCATTTTGGGGCAGTTTTTTAAGGGTCGGCTTATATGCGAGATCGGCTTATATGCGAGTATATACGGTAGTTGAGTGCAATGTGTGAACTCAGCTATAGTTCCTCTAACAACAAGTACAAGAACCATTTTTCATCCAATGTCAAAAGATCTACATGATTTCTATAGTTTCATATTACTTTTCTCAAAGGACTCAAGACTTATAAGGTGCAGAGGTAAGTTATGGCTGTAGATCTGGGTCATTTTTACCTAGCTGGTGCAAAATTAGTATATTTATTGATACCAAACTTTGTAAATTACTGATAGTTATATTCTAGGTACCAATAAATTAAGTGAAACTGAATGCTATTATTGCTAAGATAACATTCTCTTCAGGGATTTTTTTATTCATCAGAAAGAAAACACCTGCTGCTGATTTGTCTCATTACTTCTAGATTTTTGGCGGTGGGTTTTTTTTGGGGGGGGCAAAATATAGCTTCTTATCTTTAGATATGGAAAGGTCAACACAAGCACTTTACAAGAGGTATACATGAGAAATAATTTTTATAGGCTGTCCTTCAGTTCTGAATGTTCCTCTCTCTGGAAATTTTATGACTGTGAGGAATCATCTGTGTCATTGTTTTCTCTAGCAATTTATCATAACTACATTCTGCAACATAACTATATTTCATAACATAAATAATTTCAGTATTGTTTGCACTAGGCATTTATGGGAACTCAGAAGAGGTTCACAAGAAACCAGCTTTTGTTGTTGTTCCTTATGCTATGGAAATAACCTACCTGTTGGTCTTTTAATAAATATTTGCAGAACTAATGTCTTAAGATGTTCACAGATGCACTTTGCACAATAAAATACAAAGAAGGTACCAAACCCAATGAAATAGTTTGTCATTTCCACTATTTTTCCCTGTATTCTGAAGACTTTTTTCAGAATGGAAATTGTATGGATTTGAAAAATATATAAATGAAATATTATATTCCTAAACAAAAACAGTAAAATTAGGCCATACATTAAACATTCATAACAGGCTGCTATGAGCAGAAACATTTTAGTTTGCATCACAAATAATACCTTTTAATAATAATAGCTCACCAACTAACACAAACATACAGTGTCAGTATCACTTCTATATCTTAACAATGAATCAAATTCCTGCACCTGCACAGTAGTGTGTATAATGATTGCCAAAGGCTTACGAGAAGATATGGGGAGAAAAGACTCAGTGGTTCAGGTAATTAGGTCAGTTACATAAAAATTCACAGATGACAACTGTATAGAAATATCCCCCAAATCTTTGTAGGCTTCTTGAATAAACAATGACATATAAATGTATTTTAAAAGTTATTACACCAAATTCATTTGATATCTGATATATGGAACAAAGTGACTAGTAAAATGTAAGTCAATTTTATTTATCAAACCATTATTAATTTAGCTTAGGATGGTACCCAAATCTTACTCTCCCTCAATCCATTTTACTTTCAGAAGAATCATGTAAAATAAGTTAGACTAAAAGTCAAGTAAGTATAGAGCAATCTAGTGAATTTCCTAAATTGGGAAGGAATCTCAAGCATATCGTTCCAACCTTAGACAAACTCTGAGCTTATTATGTTACATCAACACGATCCTGATTGTCAGATTATCTGATTCTTCAATAATACATGTATTTTCATTGATAATCTCAGAAATTTAGTTTATGTTTCATCATACTGAAGCTAACTTGAACAGGAACAAATTGCTTTTTCAATGAGATCACTGCAGGAGAATTATCTGGAAAGATTTGGAGATGATAGTAGAAATCCCATGTGCTTCTCTTACAATCATATCTCAACTACATTTCTGGCAAATTTTATGATAATAAGAATTTACTTCTTGGGATACTTGTTCTACGTCAAACATAATATAATGCCATTATCAAGTGGAAATCAAAAGCAGAGGTTATTGAAATTAAAATATCTAATTCTCCGAAAAGTCAGGAAAAGTTTCCTATTTTAAAGTAGACCAAGTATTTTGAAATATTTACAAGGCAGATTTATTTATTTGATTTTTATCCTGCCATTATTACTTTATAAGTACCCCAAGGCAATGAACATACCTAATACTCCCTACTTCTCCTTCTATTTCCCTCTTATTTTCCTCTCAACAACAACTTTGTGAGGTAGTTGGGGCTGAGAGATTGTCTTATAAGTTAAATTTTATTTCAAGTTGAGTAATTCAGAGTTTTATTATGTTGATGTCTATCATTTACGTGTGTTTGAAGAACAGCGTCAGCTGCCTGAAATCTTGGTTTAGGTGAATATGCAATTTTTGATTTTAGGTTATCCAGCTCTTGAATTAATCTTGGTAAATTGTCACATAATGATTAGAGAGTAAGTAGGATTAAAAGACATCACATCTTGTCCTTATTGTTCCTTGTTGACAAAAAGCTGGGATGTTATTTCTAGTTTTGTATTATGCATTACATGTGAAAACTTTAATCATAAGGGTAGCAATTTACACACACATGCACACACACAAACACACACGTGAAAAACTAGTTACACAAAAGTTCCAGAATTGCACACGAACCATTTCCAACCATTTTCCCCAAATGAATAGCTCATTCTATCTAGTTTCATGGACTTATTGGTTTCAAAGCACCTGATTAATACAATTATGTCTCAAACCATTTTGATGGTTCTGCATGAAATGAGCTCTTCTTTATATGGATATTTGGCAGACTGATGGTGCTAATCAAATCTTCGATCAAGAACTGTCAACTGTGATAGAGCTAAAGTTCTGGTTGGCTGGATAACCCTGTCAACTTGAAATTGGGAGAAGGAGAAATGTATGTTGAATGTCTGCCAAAAGTTAACACCAGAGAAAAACTTCAGTTAAATGTTGTGTTCTAGGGTCCAGTTGCTTGCGCTTGGAGTAATTTCAATGTTTATCTTAAGCACAGAAATTATTTGTACCAAAACATCCATCTCCTAATTATTTCACCTCCCTCTCTCGCTCCAAAGATCATCACAATCTACACTTAAAAAATAAAAATTTATTTTGCCAAAATCATCAATATTTTTACCAGTTCATTAAGAAGAATTAGGAATTATTTTTGTGATTGCTATATTTGATCCACCCAATCCTTTTTCTTTCCATTTCATTCCTTGCTTTTTTTTTTTCTCTGCCTTCCTCTTCACATATATATGTCTCTCCCTTTGTTGTTTTTCCACATTTGTTTTCCTATTGTGTGATAAAAATCTATCAACTTCCCTTCTTTCTCCTCAAAAGAGTCCATAGTTCTTTCACACTGCATTGCCCCTCACTTTCTATGAGAATTCTTTACTTCTTCCCCATCTATCCATTCAATCTTTTGGATTTTTTTGCCTGTTCTGGATAACAACACAATACTGGTTAAAATGTGGGCATACATTGAGGGCACCAAAATCACACACAAATTAGGTACACTTGCATATTTTCAGATAATGGCTGAGGGTTAGAGTTATCTGATAAGATTTGGAGCTCTTGATAAGCATCTGTCTACCCATTCAAAGGTTCTAGATACCGGTAGCAACCAGGCCACTCAGCTAAAGGTGAGCATTGGGCAAGTGAGCAAAACTGAAACTATCCTCCCATGGTCCATGCAAAAATTGTCTTCCACAAAAATTATTCTTGGTGCCAAAAATGTTCTAATACTGTTCTAATACTAAGTCAGTAATAAAGAAGATGTTCACATTGAATTGTTATTTTCTCTTTCTTGTGTCCTTCAAATACATTTTATCTTAACATAAAGCCCTTATAAACTTGCAAAGCATTGTTGACTAGTGGAAGTTTCTTTCTTCTTCCTGCAAATGTAATTTTTCTTGCATAAAAACTATAAAGAACATAAAAATAAAACAAAAGCATAAATTGCTGAGAAGCTTAGATAGTCAGCAGCATATCAAGTTAAATAAACAAAATAATGTTCATTTCCTATAGAAAGGAACCATGCTATTTTGTACTACATATAGGCAATAAAAATGACACAGAAATGCATTTCTGGCACACACAAAAATGCATTATTTATTACATTTCAGCTGAAAAGATAAATTAGTTTGTGTCCAATGAAATAATCATGATGAAGTCATCAGTTTAGCATTTTAAATTATTACTAAACTTTTTATTGCATCTTGATTGCATCTTCTAGTTGCAGAATGATCTCTAACAGATGTCTTCAATATAGCAGCTTAGACAGACAGACATTTTTAAATGCAGCAACATTTCTAAGTATCCAGAAGCTATTCCTTCAGTATTAGAAATCCCACTAAGTGTTCATTAAATTTAATGGATGCTTTAGAGTGAATGAGTAGTTTTAGGGTCAGGATCATTGCCTTCTCCATGTAAAGAACTTAATTTGAGGTAAAATTATTAATTACTTGTCTTCTTGTCTGCATATCTTCTTTCCTACTTACACTGTGAACTTCTATATTTACTGTAACAATCAAGTCCTACATGCCAAGCTTAGTGCATTAAATCATCAAGAGAAATGCCTCCTTGACTGTAATATAATGCATGTATATGTAGATAGTCCTTGACTTAGAACTGGGACCAGAATTTCTGTTGCTAAGCAAGGCAATTGTTAAGTGAGTTTCAGCCAATTTTACAACCTGTTAAATAAATCAATGCATTTATTAAGTGAATCATTTAAATATTAAGTGAATACACCTTCCCCACTGACTGTGCTTGTTCAAAGCTGGCTGGGAAGGTAGCAAATGGCAATCACATAATCCAGTTTTGATCACGTGATGGGGATGTTGTGATAGTCATAAGTGCAAGGACTGGTCATAAATCACATTTTTCAGTGATTTTATAATTTTGAAGAACACTAAATGAATTGTTGTAAGTTGAGGATTTACAACGAAATGCAATGAAATACGAATCAGCTTTTTTAATGTAAAGTCAGAAACTTTGGACAACTTGTTATATGAAGAAGAAAATGGATTTGTAACATACCATCATGTCTTGTTCTCCATCAGAATAATTTTGTTTCTGTATACATTTGAAACAGGTTTCAACAACCAAAATTCAGATTATATTTTGTTTTGTTTTTGCAATGAAAGTTTGAGGTTATTATCTCCCTCCTGGTTTTCAGTGATTTGTTCCAAGACAAAATAGTTATTTCTTTATGACATTGTAATCAAATCTGTGGGCTTAGCCCTTCTTTGGGGAGGAAGAGCTGATAGAGTTTTATCACACAATATGAAAATTGTATTTCTTTATTCTCATACATCAGTGAAAACCTTAAAAAATGTTGGCAGCATTAATTACAATGCCATCTCAGATGAGATTTATTATTCAGCCTCTGTATCAAATAAATCGGGTTTGTGTTATGTCATAGCTATAGAAAACACAAAACTGTAAATAATCTGTAAGCTGTTTGCATCCCTCCTTCAAAACAACTCTGGTTACTTTGTTGACTACTGATTGTATTCATTTTCATTACCACAACAATGTCTGAACAGATCAAAATTCCCTACAACTGAGAGTTATCTAGCTACCCAGAACTGCTGTATCAGTGAGATGGGTTTCATGCAAATTTAAAAAATAAATAAAATCTAGTGGAAGAGTGTTTACCACCAAAGCTTCAGGAGCTGCCACATTAAGAATTTTCTGAAAACTGTACAATAATTAAAGTTAGTACAGAAAAGGATAGATTAGTGTGTTAGTTTTAGTTTCATTTAATTTCTCCTCAGCTTATTCTTTTTTTCATAGGTTTGCATTTTAAAGAAATCTAACTGAACATTTGTAAGGAACTTAAGTGACATTTCTTCAAATACACATTTTTGTGAATTGTTTTCCTATACATACATACATACATACATACATACATACATACATACATACATGTAAGCCTTTAAAATTCAGCTGTCATATTTATATGCATATGACAGCTGAATTTATGGTATATCATACATATAAATATCCACAAAAACTTAAGATATATAGGGATCTTTGGTTATTCAGGTTTTCTCCCACGTAAAATTGGAAGTATCTTGGCGATGTTTCGATGAAGTCTCATTATCATCTTCAGGCTTGTGTCTTCAGCTTTGTGCTTCTTGGAGTAATGTGAGCTTGCAGCTGCTTCTTCCTTTTAACTGCTAGTGGGGGTGTGACTTGATTGGGTGGGGGCTTGGCTGTGTTCTGATTGGGTGGAGGGGTGTTCTCATTGGTTGGGGAAGACACAACCCTGAAGATGATGAATGAGACTTCATCGAAACGTCACCTAGATGCTTCCAATTTTACACGGGAGAAAACACGAATAACCAAAGATCCACATACAAATACCCGCGAAAACCTCAGAAAATATATATATGTTTCTCAAAGAAGCCTGATGATGGCAGATGAGATTCTGCCAAAATGTTGCTACAACTTCAAAATCACAACTACAGTGACATGGGATAATACCCGAAGAAAGCTGAATATATGTATATATAAGTTTTCATGGGTATTTACATGAATGCAGTTCAGCTTCCTTCAGGTATTATCCCACGTCATTGTAGTGCTTTTAAAGTTGTGGTGGTGATCCCATAGGGGCTTCTTCAATTTGCCAGTATCTTTGTCCTTTGTATATGAAATATGTGTTGGTTAGGCAGTGTTCTGTTAGTTCCATGAGGTGTTTAGCTGGTTGGTATTTATTTTTGATGATTTCAAGAGTTTCTTTTATTGGGACTTGAGTGAATAGTGAAACCACATCGAAACTTACAAGCAGATCTTCTTGTTCCACGTATAGATCTTTGATCATTTCTGAGAAGTGGTATGAGTTTTGTAGATATGGGATCACCACTGTCACCCGTCATTGCAAACCTGTTCATGGAAGAATTCGAATCCAGAGCCCTGGCTAATGCCACCCACAAACCCAAACTATGGCTAAGATACATCGATGACACATTTGTGATTTGGCCCCATGGAAAAGAAAACCTAAACAATTTCCTAACACACCTAAACAGCACACACCCCAAAATCAAGTTCACCATGGAAACAGAAATAAACAAACAACTACCATTCCTAGATGTACTAATCTACAAAAGAACAGATGGCACACTGGGACTACCGCTACCTCAATGACCAATCCCACCACCACCCAGCACAGATAAACTCTGTGGCCAAAACACTAATCACCAGAACCAAACGCCTGGCAGACAAAACACACATAAAGACTGAACTATGCACCCTGACTAAAGTGCTGACAGCCAACTGTTTCCACAAACACAAAATCACCAGCTTGATCCACAAAAACACACTAAGACAGAATAGACACCTAGAAGATGGACAGACCTATGGAACAGCTGTCCTGCCCTACAAAAGAGGTACTACAGACAAAATCAGTAAGATACTACACAGGCATCACATCAAGACTGTCTTCAAAACAGACAAAAAAATAACAGCCATCCTTAGAAACCCCAAAGATAAAATTGACCTGGAAAACCAAGGCATATACGAAGTTCCCTGTGCATCATGCCCGGCCACATACATTGGACAGACTAATAGAAGAATAAGTACCCGCCTGGATGAACACAAAAATGCAGTAAAAAAGCTGGAACACACCTCCTCACTAGTCCAACACATGAAAGCCACAGGTCATCACATCAACTTCAATGGCACCAAAACCCTAGCCACTATAGAAAACCCCAGCCACAGAATCATCAGAGAAGCCATAGAGATTGAAAAAAGACCTGAAAGCATGAATAGAAGAGATGATTCCACCAGACTGTCAATCATTTGGAAGCCTGCACTCTCAAATAGAAAGATCTCCATACCACAAGCCAGGCAAACACCTGGGCACAAAGACTCCCCCTGATATCTCCAGCTCAAACACCCCCCCCCACCAGGCACCCAGGTGAAACCCAGCTTGCTAATGAATAGCAGCTTGCTCATGAATAGCAGCCGTCCCTTCACACGGAGCCAAGCTGCACTGAAAGCCTCCAACACAACAACAGAGTGTTGCCAGCCAATCAAAGCCACAAAACAGACAGAAGAAACTAGAAACACCAATCAATCAAACTCCAAGTCCAATGAACACAGACCCAGGCTCCCAGCCAATCAGAATGGACCAGCCTCAAATTTGAAACCAGGAACTAACTCTATACAGAAGCCTGAGGATGGCAGATGAGATTCTGCTGAAACGTTGCTACAATTTTAACAGAACTACAATGACGTGGGATAATACCCGAAGGAAGCTAAACAGCACACATGTAAGGACCTGCGAAAGCCTAAAAAAACATACATACATACATACATACATACATACATACATACATATATATATATATATATATGCTGTTTAGCTTCCTTCGGGTATTATCCCACGTGATTGTAGTTCTGTTAAAGTTGTAGCAATGTTTCAGCAGAATCTCATCTGCCATCTTCAGGCTTCTGTATGGATATGGGTCTTACAGCTCCTGGTTTTAAATTTGAGGCTGGTCCATTCTGATTGGTTGGGAACCTGGACCTGTTTCATTGGACTTGGAGTTTGATTGATTGGTGTTCCTGGTTTCTTCTGTCTGTTTTGTGGCTTTGATTGGCTGGCAACAGTCTGTTCTTGTGTTGGAGGCTTTTAGTGTAGCTTGGCTCCGTGTGAAGGGACGGCTGCTCTTCATTAGCAAGCTGCTATTCATTAGCAAGCAGGGTTTCACCTGGGTGCCTGGTGGGGGGGGTAGGTTGGAGCTATCAGAGGGAGTCTGTTTTTGCCCAGGTGTTTGCCTGGCTTGTGGCGTGGAGATCTTTCTATTTGAGAGTGCAGGCTTCCAAATGATTGACAGTCTGGTGGAATCATCTCTTCTATTCATGCTGTCAGGTCCTTTTTCAATCTCTATGGCTTCTCTGATGATTCTGTGGCTGGGGTTTTCTATAGTGGCCAGGGTTTTAGTGCCATTGAAGTTGATGTTGTGACCTGTGGTTTTCATGTGTTGGACACCATATACCAGAAGAAAACACACACCAACCGCTACCTCAACACCCAATCCCACCACCACCCAGCACAGATAAATTCCGTAGCGAAAACACTAATTACCAGAACCAAATGCCTGGCAGACAAGACACATATAAAGACTGAACTATGCACCCTGACTGAAGTATTGACAGCCAATGGCTTCCACAAAAACAAAATCACCAACTTGATCCACAAAAACACACCAAGACATAACAGAGACCTAGAAGATCAACAGATCCATGGAACAGCTGTCCTGCCCTACATAA
>BLBF01000053.1:2505458-2524234 GCA_015471245.1 Laticauda colubrina
TTCCTTCCTTCCTTCCTTCCTTCCTTCCTTCCTTCCTTCCTTCCTTCCTTCCTTCCTTCCTTCCCTCCCTCCCTCCTTCCCTTAGCAGCAATCTCCATATTTTCAGAACTGTCCTCCTTTTTGTGTGATATAATCTCTCTTTTCACTCATATAATTTCTTTTTGTCCCACCTTCCCTTCACAGCATCCAAAACTATTGGCAAATGCTAAAACTTCATTGAACAGCTGGTTCAAAAGTTTTCATTTGCAGGGAAAATGCAAATGGAATGATCAAAGGAGAAGGATATGTGTATTTCCTTGCAGCATCCCTACGAACATTATGTATCCAAATGGCTTTCAAATGAACCTAATAGTTGAGCTTGCTGGGTGTCTAGAATGTACTCTACCTCAAATCTTCTCCATTTCCCCCTGAAATAGGGTTAGGGTTAGGAGATGACATAACAATGGTACACAAAGAGCAAGAGTGCATTCTTATACCAGAAAGAAATGGTGGAAAACACAGTGTATCCTTTGTGTGGCTGGCAGTTGCAATAAAAAAGCTACAAGGTTGGCTTGTCAAAGGGAATCTAGCTTCTCAGATAGGCATGAGGAATGGACACACCTTGTAGAAATCCAAACATGATCTCTAACTACTATGGGAGACATAATTAGGTGATAATTGTCAGAGAAGCTGTAAAAAGTCTTGTGTGTTACAATTTTATTTTGGGTAGAAGTGGAGCTGCCTGTTGTTCTTGGAGAAACAGGATGTTTTCAGGGTGGGAGCCATAGAGGTGTTTTTCAGGAGTCACAAAGAATAGTCATAAATTATAAAATTCCATTCTACATTATCATTTAATTCCTTGGAAAATATGTTTACTCTGTCTTTGCATGCAACATTCTCTCTCCCTCTTTCTGGGCTAGACATTCAAATTATTTCTTTTTCCTTTTCTCTCTGTTTGCTTTCCAGACCATGATTCACCTTAACTGAATTCAATGGGTCACCTCCTCATAGGGGACATTTTTCTGTCTGCTATCAGCCTTATACCCATACCCATCCTTCTTCTCAAGCTAATTAATATCTCATGGGCAGAAACCTTTAGTTCTTGTTTCCATCCTGCAATTAACTGTTTAGCTTAACATTTTAAACTTTCCTGGCTTACACAACTTCACTGTAATCAGATGAGTTTCACTGGTAGCCGTAATTCACGCACTAGTAATCTCAACAGTGGAATTTAGTGATGTGCTCCAGAACATCTCATTTTCTCACTAATGAGAAAATGCTGGATTGGGAAATTGGACAATCTAGCAGGAGTTTATATTCATATCGTTCCATTGTTTCTTTCATATCAAGCAATCAAATTCACAATGTTTGTCATGACACAGAAAGACAGCCTTGGTTTACGATATGAATACTTGATGGAATACTTTCTTCCTTATGTATCTGCTAGAGGGCTCAGACTGCTAGTCTCTTATTATGGTGCCACAGTTACAAAAATTAGCTTATGCAACCAACTCAGAGATGATAATTAAATATTAGAATAAACTTTAAATGTGTTCAATGAGACTTCTGTTTTAGTTCTACTGATGTGTTTTATATTCTTGCTACCTCAAATTTTTGTTATTGATTTAGCAATTTAAAATATTTGCTTTCCTGAATTTCTAGTTAGTTGTAATTGCAAACAACTCCAGGTAGCATATATCTCTATTCCAAGTCAGGTTAAAACTATATAGAAAAAGTAAAGCATATAAATAACGTAAAAATAACACTGGCACTATGAATCACATTAATAAATTGAGTCCACTTTCCACTATTGGAGAAAACAAGCTCAAAACTTTCTAACCCCAAGGCCTGATGGAATAATCATGTTTTAATGGGCTCATGGAAACCTAGTTAGGAGGAGCCATTCAGATATCAGAGAACACTATTTCATGGAAGTAAGGCAGCAGCTGAGAAAAATATCTCCAAGGAAAGCTAATTGAAACATTATTCTTTGAGGACATAAAAGGGTCATAGCAGTCCTTTCAGTTTAGATCACAAAGGCAAAATATAGTTCTCTCTCTCTTCATTCTCATACATTTTTCAAATCCATTGTAAATATATTGTCAACATAGGTCTATTTAGACATCTCTCAAGGCAAAAGAACAGAATATGGTTCTCCTCCCATTCCTGCCTCCTTTATCATTCAACCATCTCCAAGGCTACCACTTTCATTTATTTTCATGCCCTTACCCTATTTTGCTTTTCTGAGCAATATGACTTGCCTTCTGCTGCTCAGTTTGCCTTAGATTTCTTCTGCTCACCTCATTTCCATTGGTCAAACTTTTTTATACTCTTCTCTTTTTTACTTTACCTTTTGCTCAGTTCTTTCCTTTCCTTTCTTCTTTTATTGTCTCTTCCCATTTTGTTTTTTGTATTCACCCCTTTTCAATCCCCTTTCTGTTGAGATGAATATAAATTGTATTAATATTTTTTTATCATTTCTGAATGTTTCCAGGACTGAGGAGCTTTCAATCTTTCAGTCTATAGTGGAACAAAGAGCTTACAACCTCAGGCAATTTTTCCTGATACATAGAAACCTGATTTACAACATATCAAACAATAAGTGGTGTGAAGACATCACTAATTTAGCTTACATAAAATTATTTTTCGTATCATTTATCATCTTAATGTTCAATAATCAGTTAAAGAGCTATTGTTACTAAATGCAACACTGAAAGAATAACAATATTAACAACGTATGGTCTGGTGATGACATGATGTCACAAAAATAGTTGGGACCACCCAATTGAATGGTTTAGGGAGTTTAAAGACCAAATTTTAGGATAATAATAATGAAAAAATGGCCCAGTTGGAGGGGGAGACTGGGTTTTTTTTTAATTAGTAATGTTTATTTCATTTTATTGAGTAAAAATTCCCTGCAATCAGTTGAATTGGAAGTGCATTCAGTGAAATCAAATCCCATCATTACTGAAATGTAAATATGTTACAAAGTCAAATGCCAGTGTGACTGTTTTATTAATTTTAGCTAATTAGATTGTTATTAAGCCAATGATTAAACTATTGTATGTATTCTTTAAAAACAAATATATCAGATATCAGGTATATAGTGGATTCTTTTATTTTTTCTGATTCACAGGACAGATAGTTTTGTTCTACAATATATGTACAGATTTCACACTCCAGTTTATTCAACAGAAAGTCATTATGGATTCTATTTTTACTATCAGATTACTAACAATCTTAGGCCTGAACCCGGTTATAAATTGAATTAAATTATTGAGAGAACATAAATAGTAGATTATACTGCAGGTCTTATTTTCAGATGTGCGACTATTGGTACCATAAAAATCATCATTATTTTTATTGACATGGTTTGCCAAATAAGTAACAATTGTTTTCTTTGTGTTTCTTTTCAGATGTTTTTAGTGTGAAGTCAGGAGACAAAAATGAAACCATACTAATAATGGAAAAGATGGACACCACAACCACAACCACAATAAAAACATTTTCCATTTATAAAGGGAACAGAAATCTGGGTACTCAAGCACCAAGTTCTTGGTTCTTTAAAATTACTACCCTTGCAGTTTTGTGGCATTTTGTGTCATAGCTGTATTACATTGCAGCAACTGCAATTTCTGAGCATCATCATATAAACCTTCAGCCTTATCCAAGTGAAAGCAAACTTAAATTGGTCTCTAAATTCTAAATTCTAATATTATGTGATATGTTAGTTTAATTGCTAAGTATTAGTCTGGGACTGGCTACCAGCAAGCATCAATTTGTACACATTGTCTCCACTGTCTGGAGGTTTTTTTTGGTTTGTTTGTTTTCATAGCATCTCAACTACTCAAAATGGAAAAAGAATGAAGACAGAACATTTAAGTAGGTTAAGTTATTGTGATAGGTACAGCTAAGAATGTCATAAAGTTAGACATTAATATGTTTGCATTTTTTCTTTTACTTGTCAAATATTGAACTGTTGATTTCTTGATCTTTTATGTTCCTTTAAATAATTGGATTTCATTTAGATGTCAGTAATTTATATCTATAAGGATCTATGAATATTATAAACAAAATTGCTAGTTCGATCAAATTCTGCTCAAGAAATCATAGCATGCTTGCATTTCTTTATATCTTTTAATTAGATTGTAGAAAGCATACGTATCTTTAATGTATCATTATACAGTAGTTCTTTTAACAATTCTGCAATAAATAGAACTACTTCCCAATTTATTTTAAAACACTACAGAATAGTTTCCCTGTTCATGTTTTTCTTTACTATGTTATCTACAGTTTTGTCATGTTGCAAATACCTGGTGAATTAAAAAGAGATAAGTCTTTTAGATGGTCATGTGAAAAATTGTTATTGACTTGATTTTGTACAGCTAGAATGAGGAACCAGTACCTGTGCTATAATCTTCTATGCTGTAATACTAGCCAGCATGGTTAGCAATAAAGGATGTGGACAACTGCTGTTCAGAAACATCTGTATGGGCACAGATTCTTCATCTGATCTATTGCCTAGATTGTATTAAAAGAAAAGCTCTGATGCAGGTGTTTCACCATGTACATCTGGATGGGCAATCAGTGGTAGCATGCAGCTGTCATAACTTGATGCAGTCATTTGACTTCTTTCCTCAGTCAATAACAAAATTTGGTGGTGTAATTTGTCACCAAAATTTGGTGGAACCATTTGATTGTCTTTTGGAATATTTAGCATAAACTTATCCATTTAAAAATTATCCACTGCAAGTCATTAAAGTTAAGGTTAAAAATATATTTATTTCTATCTCAACTGCATTTTATAACTGCCCATTGCTTTACCATCCAAGTGCAATATGTCCTCAACTTGAAAGGGATTGTTCAATTCCATGTTAGAGCATATGAAGTAAATAGAATAACTCGCTGCGAGACATCAGTTCAGATTTTTGGAAATAAGTACTTGTACACTTCCTGCCATTAGATGCCTGGATGAGAAAGAAAAGATAGTCAAAAAGAGAAAAGAATATGAGGGGGGGGGGGGAGAGAGAAATAGATATGCCATAAAAGGGAATCCTTACTTGTTTGAGAGTTCTGGCTCCACCCAATCAATTACCCTTTGACACCACATTAGAAGATAAACAAAAGAAAAGACATGGAATTAATCTGTTCCTAAATACCCCTCACAAACAGATGAGTGGATTTATTAGGATTTATATGCCAGCAAACTCACTGTTTTATGGATGTTTGCAGGAATTTTCTCTTATACATTTTTGTATATACTATATGGAATGTGATCCAGAACATGAATATACATTTTCTTTGCTGCTGCTACTACAATTATTTTCATCAAACTACCAGGAAAAATTTTCCCTTTATCCTAAAAAATAATTTTAAAAAATCTGAACTGCATCTTCTGTTTATGATGATACGCTATGAAATAAAAATATGAAAGAAATGTCAACTTATAATGATACCTTCTGCTATTTAATATTTACTCTCTAATACTTATTTTGAAAAATATTTTCCATGTTTTTTGTAAATGGGTCTTTTTACACTTTCAAGAAAATTAATGTGTTTCATAGTATGGTAAGAAATTACAATCCTACTATTAATTAGATGGAAGAAGACTAATGTGAGTAGTTTAACTTCAATCCTTATAATACAATTGAAAATCTACACACTACACCTCAGCAGAATTAATCATTACAAAGAATTCTAATTTATATTTACTGAAAATTCCAGTAATTCATATCACTAAAAAGCTGTTTTCATGGTAAAATAATTTCTGTGTACAGTTTTAAACAATATAATGTAAAAAATGTTTTTATTTACATGTATGATATGCATGTGTACAAAAATTACCTTGACCATTTGGTCTACATAAAATGTATATTCAGTCTAGCATACTAATCCTCAGTACTATCTGATACATTTAGGACAAAAGCATAAAGTACCACAGGATGGGCAATCCTTGTTGCTGTTGGAGTTCTGACGGGCACCTCTTTTTTTGTATAATGTTTTATTCTACTTGCTTTTAGGGGTTTCCTTGCATACCTTATATAGCAGGATAGGGCACTGCTTTAATGGTTGATGGGTTATTTTCAGAAATTAAGTTACAATCCAACTAAAACAAATACTTTGTCCCACTGAATATAGAAAACCATTTCATGATATAAAATCTCTTCCATTCAAAGGAAATTTAAGAATCTTTATCTGCTGATAAAATTGTATGGTAAAGTTTTAATTCTCATAGAGATGAATCACAGATATGAGACAATACATGTCAGAATCTTAAAAGTCAGAAGAAAATAGCTTTTAAAAAATAATTCCATAGTCATCAAGCCATCCTGTCTGAAAAAAAGTAATTTTACCTTAATGCATGGAGTAATAATATCTTGATGAGAGACAATGAATGGAAACTGATGAGAGTAAGATGCTCTCTTATAATTAAAAAAACATTGCATTATAATTAAAAAACTCTATAGCCTTACAATATCCAAGAAAATCAATCTCACTCAACAAATATCAACAGTCCTATTAGGCATATATCACATTCTAGACAGAAAATTTCTTTTGTAGTATTTAAACAAATGCCTAGAATATTAAATTCTCTTTCTTGAAAATATCCAAAATATTACAAATCCATATTGAAAAATCACTCATAATCATCTGAGAATATTTTAAGCTTTAGGCCTAATTTAGTGAGTATATTTTTAAAAAACCATGAAAATTCATATGTTGGAGGATCGCATCAACTTTTATGCTGTACTCCTCTGACTGGACATATCTACAGTAGGTGTTTCCTGCTTTCTTCTAAAATGCAAATTCACAGGAACTAAATGAAAAGTACATGTCATAATATCTGATCAACATTAATTGGCAATTTCATGAAGTATACCAAAATACCATTGAAAAGCAACTATTATTTTATACAGGCAATGCATTAAATTTATATGACAGTGTTAATGTAGTTTGTATTTTATCATTACCTTTCACCTTTCTCACTCTTATTAAATCAGTAAGATGCAATTATACTATTTGTACTTCATATAAAACTGCCACGATAAAAAATATTGTGTTGTATAGTATAAGCAATTAACATTTGCTCACTTTATCTATTACAAGGGGCTTTATAATTTGTCCATTGTGCCCTTTCTGTGCACCTAATTAGAATCAGTGTGAAACTCTGTTCAGGTGATAAATATTTAATTGGAGGACCCAGGAAACAAAAAAAGGAATGTGCTCTGTATTTTATACAATTTTTGCAGTAATACATAAGGTAATATGCTCTTCACCTAACATGATATTTTCTCATGAAATGCTTTTAAATATCTATGTTAAATGTTCTTGTTATGGTCTACAATAATTCCAATGTACCTTGATTACATTATACATGACTATATTTCTGTCCTTAAAGCCCTGTTTGAAGAGCAGGACAAGTGATGAATTCTGTTTCTAGAATAGAAATAATGATCTTGTCACAACATCAAATATTTTCAAAAGGCCACATTACTTTAAAATTCTTTTAAGTGAAATATGGGCTTAGCAGTGCTGCCTCGGATATTGTGCCAAAGTTGGAATAAATAAACTATAAGCAAGTTAACAAAATAGTAACAATATCAATAAGTGGTGGAATTGGAGAAAGGTCTAGAGCCAAGATCTACACTATGATTCTGGTGAATGAACATAATTATTCCTTCCAAAATTTAGCCTTAAATTCTTAGCAGAAGTGCATTTAGATGAGTATGCAATTAGGATACAGAATATGTTTCTGCTTATTCCTGGTTTTTTATAGATAAGAACATTTATCTAAAAACATTTTCTGTATCAAGTTCTAAAGCTGTAAGTCTAGCTACTTTGTCATGAAAATAGAAAAAGGAAAATTTCACTCCAGAAAATGTTTGGGCCATATCTTCCGCTAGATTTAAACCTAGTCCCATATTTCTATCAAAGGTTTCTAAACAGTTCCAATACAAGCCAGGAAGCCGCTCTGATTCCTTAAGTTTATCAAGATCTCTTGGGTTTTATTAGCTATTGTCTAAAATATGTCATTATATTTAAGAGGAGCATACAATACAATGCATTCTTATACCGTGGTAGTCTGGGCAAGGAGATAGAAGTCTCTTAGGATTGAATATGTAGACTCATAAGCAGTATGCTGGCATGAGAGAGTAGCTGCAAATGACTGTAAAAAGGATATTAGCAAATTTCTTTAAAATTCAGAAATCTGAATCCAAAATCTAAAATTAATTCAAAACAAGAATCTTTAAGACCCTAACCCTTTAAGGAATAGTGAATTCTATGTTCCTAGCCTAAGCTGATATCAAATTCATGACCTCTAACTGTTGAACAGTATAAATAGGGGAAGCAAAAATGTTTCAGTAATTCTGTTGATTGAAAAGAGTTTGTGCTGATGTATACATTACTTTGAGTAATGTTTACAAAATAATTGTATTTCTTATTATTACTACTTCTTTAATTACTGTAATATAAGTTATTTTCCAGATTAAAGTCTCAACAAATAGAAGTTAAATGTTTATATATCTTCATTCTCATGAGATAATTTTTCTCCTTTTCATAAGACATACATATAACATGAGCCCAAAAACCTTAAATAATGTTGCCTTAAAATTTTATTTAATCTATCGTATTGTAGGTTTCCCTGAAGTATACAATTTTATGCATTATAGTGGATAAAAATCACAGCATTTGTGTCATTATGTCATCATAATCTCATCACCCCTCCATGAAAATAGTCACCTTCCTCTTCCTCCTCCTCATCTTCTCATTCTATCTGTTGATTCAAAGAGCTCAGAAAAAAATTAGGATGATCCTGGAGCTAACCAGTTAAAGTGAATTGTTGATTTGGGCTGAACTGTTCAGCTATATGTAACTCTGGCAGAGGAAAGAAAGCTAATAGTATGCTAAGCATACATGGGAACAACTGAATTTATGCCTTCAGGATTCTTTGCAATGGAGGCCATTGTGCAAAACTTGCCTTGAGTTCAGGAGTATATTAAATTAATAGAGTACCAGATATTGACTGTATATTCTCATTTACTTATAGTGCTGACATGTGTGTAAAATCCAACTAAAATTGGATATGCATTTTCCAGGAAACCATTCCCAATCCTAATCAATAAAATGATTTGGTCTCATTTTATTTAACTCTGTGATACTTGGGTAGAAATGTAGTCATTTTATGTGTCTGTGGTCAAGTAAAATGTTTGCTGTTTCACACCTACACCAATGCTGGAATCTTTTATTTTGATATAATCCCATGGATATAGGCGCTGCTCAATATTATGCTTTTGCTGTCAATATTTGTACTCATGTAAACTTTGCATTGTGTTAATTTTAATTATGCCACATTTTAATTTGAATTTCAATTTTCTAAAGGCCATCTCTTACTTTAAAATAGCATTTTGTACAGGGAGGGCCACAAAGACTCACAATCATTTGATGATGATGATGATGATGATGATGATGATGATGATGATGATGATGATGATTATTATTATTATTATTATTATTATTATTATTATTAGCACTTGAAAGTGGAGATATTAAGTCAGCCAGGCAGAAAAAGACTGGTGACATTGAGAAATGTGCAGTAGAAGTCTGTAGAATTAGAAAAGGGAAGATTGCAGTAATCTGTGACACAGATATATCTCTGAAGTATTGTGAGGAAAAAAGTTTTTTGAATTGCTATCTTGAATTGCCAATTAATATCATAGAAAAATGCTATATTACTGATCAAGAGGACTTTATGAAGAAAACTTTACATCAGTAGTTCATTTCAATGGCCTGCTATTTTGCTATCAAAATAGCAGAGCGTTCTTCTGCAATCAGTTTTCGTAAACATCTTCATAGGTCTTGATTGGACTAAGAGCTCTTAACTGTATTACCATTGCAACCAGGCTACAGGCATATCTGTGGTTTTCTTTCTTTTGTTTTTCACAGAAATTTATTTGGGCCTGTAAATATTGTTGATGCTATTACTGATATTTTACAGACTGAAAGTTTGCCATCTATTCAAATACTGACATGTTCTGAACAAAACCACTATGTACTGTTTATTTGTTGTGTTTTGCATATGGAATCTTAAGTTTTAAAGTAATCAAAAACCATTGTCATAGCTGTATTGAAGAAAGAGAATCTAAAGAACTGTAACAGTGTGATGACTTGTAAGTACAATAATTTCTGTAATAATAAACACTAATAAAACATTGCTACCAGAAGTTTTATAAGTTTATTAGCTCATGCACATAATTCATTTTAAATGCATACCATTGATGTCTTATGATGCAATTTTAGGGTTTCAGAAACAGAATGCTAGGAGCCATATGATTTTCAGATTTCTTTTATGATGTCACAGCCAGTGTTTGTTCCTCATTAACCTCTGTGGCTGATTTTTTTTTTTTTAATGTAGCTGGAAAACTGTTCAAATTGGCCTGTTGAACACAAGGACAGAAATGAGGTGGGAGAGATTAAGCAACTGAAAGTTCATAAACTCCCTAATGCCCACCGACCTTGTCCAAGCCCTAACTTGAAGAGGATTCAGATTAGACATTTGATATACATCTGTTCCATTTTTTTTGTAGCCAATTGTGGAAAAAAGTCAAAAGCCGAATAAGGGAGCCAACAGAGAGGCATAGATTTATAGGGTTTACTTCAGAGGATAATGAAAACAGTCAAAATGGCACCCGTGATGGATTAATCAAGGCTTTGCCTGATTTTTATGTGAGTCATGTGTAGCATACATAAAAAAACAAACTATGGTTCAGTCACACTGTCACAGCTGCTATCTTGATATTTTTACGATACCCTGAAGATAACCTTGCAAATATCTCTCCATCTTCAATTTCATCTTGCTAGGCTGAAACCAACAGAGTGCTCATAATGAAAGTGGTCCCTGAACAGAATGTAAGATTAGCCAGCTTCCTTCATGGAATAATCAACTTACTCTAGCCAATTTGTTTTTCATAGGTAGATGAGCAATATGTTCCACTAAAGGCCCTGGAAACAACCTTCTATATGAAGACAGTTGGTTATGTTTAACTTGGAGAGACAGAGGGAAAATGTAGGTAGACATGGCAGCAGTTTTCTAGCACCCGAAGAAGTATCACACAAAAAGAAGTCAATATATTCAAGACCTCATGAGGGTAAGACATGGAATAGTATATTTAAATTGCAGGAAAGGCTGGTTTTACCTGAAAGCAAAGAAAACTATCATAGTAGTAGGAAGATTTTCAGCATTGAAGTATTATAACTGAGTAAGATACGAAATAAACTTTGAATGAGTTCAAGCAGTAGCTAGGCAGCTGGGAACCCTTTAATTGAATTTTTGCACTTCATAACTTTCATAGCACGTACTATTTCTATGAGTCTATGATTCTTCTTACCTATAGATTATGCTTTTTCATATTTCATACTAACAATTGAACATAGGACAAGTTTGAACTATTTCTGAAAAGAATCCCAAGACATTTTAATGTGTCTGAACTTTGGTATTAAAGCCCATGTCCCACTGCACCAATGGATGCAAAGAGGATGTAAAACGGACAAAAAAACTTGCCATCCGTTGGAAAACGTGATGCATCCATTGTGTACTCACTGCATACGTGTTTAATATGCTCTATCCGTCAAACATCCGTCTACTGCTATTTCATCCGCTCAAAAAGTTTTGAGCTGCACAAAACTTTTTGAGCAGATGAACTTTCCGCCGCATACAATGTACATCTGCGACACATATGGGTAGCAAACGTTCTACACCCATTGTCATCCGTTACACATCTGCTGTATCCTCTCGGCATCCTCTAGGCATCCTCACAACTCACATCCAATCCAGCTGAAAACGGAAAGAGGGAGGAAGTGAAAGGTACACGGAACGTCCACACAGTGTCAGTAGCATGGAAATAGAAACGATGTAAGTGGATGCATCTCGTATATAAAGCATTAAAACGAACAAAACATTTCTATATGGGAAGTATCTCAGATATTTAGGATGTCTGGAGTATGCCGAGAGTATGTGGAAGGACACCTAACGGAAAACTGATATTTCCTATAAAAAGGGGGAGGAAATCACCTGAATCCCATTATCTATCCAGCAGCCCTGGTGTGCAGACCTCTTCACCCTTGCTCTTGCTCTTCGACATGATCCATTGATCTCCACCATGGATCATCACACACTCCTTATGGTAGCTGTCATCATTCAACACCAGAAGCAAGCCCTGTTCAGACTGTTTCAACTTTTCTCTGCAAGGAGAAGAAGGAGACGTCCAAGAGCTGTGTGGGTCTGACGATGGATCGGGAGAAGAGTGGAGTTTGGACTCTATGACAAGCTGATGGTGGAGCTGAGGAATGAAGACACTCGTGCATTCCAGCACTTCATGAGGATGCCACCAGCCATGTTTGATAAATTTGTTGAGCGTCTGAGACCCAGGTTGACCAAGCCGAGCACCAACTTCCATCCCATCCCAGACTGAAGGTGGCACTAACTCTGTGGCATCTGGCCTCTGGAGCCACATACAGAAACATGCAGTATGCCTGGAGGGTGCCACACAACAGCATCAGCAAAGTGGTCAGAGAAGTGGTGCAGGCCATCATCAAAGAATACGTGGAGGAGCTCCTCCAGTGCCCCACCACTGAAGAAGGCTGGAGGAAAGTTGCAGAGCAGTGGTATCAGAGGTGGAACTTCCCACACACCATTGGAGCCATAGATGGGAAGCACGTGGCCTGCAAAGCTCCAGCCAACTCAGGGTCCTCTTATCACAACTACAAGGGCTTCTTCAGTATCATCCTCTTTGCCATAGTTGATGCTGACTACAAGTTCATGTACATCGATGCTTCAGGCAAAGGGTCAGCTTCAGATAGCCAGGTATACAATGCCAGTGATCTCAAGGAGGGGCTGGAACACAACCTCATCATGGGTTTTCCAGATCCATACCCCCTACCCAACGACACACAAGATATGCCCTACTTCATCGTGGGTGATGACGCCTTCTCCCTCAGAACCTACCTCATGAAGCCCTACACTTCAAGATACCTCACCCATGAACAGAGTATCTTCAACTACAGGCTGTCCAGGGCGAGACGGGTGGTGGAGAAAGCCTTTGGCATCCTGGCCAACAGGTTCCAGGTACTTCTCACCACCATGCAGCATCACCCACAGACTGTGAGGAGCATCGTGGAAGCTTGCTGCATCCTGCACAATCTCATGTGCACCCGCTACCCAGTGTTGCAGAACAGGCTTATGGACCATCAACAAGAGAATGGGGACATGGAGCCTGATGAATGGAAGCAAGGACGAAACCTGATAGACATTGTGGATGTACAAGGCCCCAACAGAGCTTCACGTGAAGGGAAGAAGCAGTGCAACTTAATGAAACACTGGTGCAACTCCCCAGCTGGAGCAGTGGAGTGGCAAGACAGGATGGTAGATGGTTAATGGATGCTTCCTTGACCCTGTCTCATCACACTGATGAGATTGTGCCATGTATTTTGAGTGGCCCTACAATGAATAGGGCATTAATAAAGAGCTTTGTTTATTTTGAAATGTGTTGATCAATGAATAAATTGTTATTGATAAAAAAAGGGCCATATATGTGGCAGCTGGGAGGGTGGACCATACAGTCCCACTATGCTTGCACTGGAGGTTTATCAATTCCACAGCGATCCTTACCCATCCCACAACTATCCTTACCCATCCCACAACTATCCTTACCCATCCCACAACTATCCTTGCCTATCCCAAAACTATCCTTACCTATCCCACAACTATCCTTACCTGTCCCACAAGCATGGAAACTTGTGTGGCAGCTGGGATGGTGGACCATACAGTTCCACTATGGTTGCACTGAAAGTTTATCTATCCCACAACTATCCTTATCTGTCCCAAAAGCATGCAAAGGCTTAACCATTTTTTCAAAGTTTTCACCAACACTTTATTAAGTAAAAAAAATGAACCAAGTGTGTGAAGCAAAGATAACCTTTATTAATAACTGTCTTAAGTAAACTGTATCACTTTATTAAAAAAGCAAAATGGACCAAGTAAAGTGTCTTAAGCAAAGATAAAGTGAACAGGTAACAACTCACTCTCTGGCACTATTCTCAGTCACTCTGAGGCATGTCCATGGTCTCAGCTGTCGAGCGGCCAGGGACTGTTGAGGTGGCTGTGGCTGGAGTGCTGCTCTGAGGCACCATTGGGGTGCTTGGCCCCAAGGGTACAACAGGGGATGGTGTGTTCAGGAAGCTCTCTGAGAGCTGACTCAGTTCCGTGAGGTTGAGAGGCCCTTCCTCAAGGACCTGGGATGTCAGGCACAATACTGATGACAGATTTTCTGTTGAGGGGCTTGACTGTGGGGTGGAGGAAGGAGGAGTGTAGTGGGGCTGCAGCTGGGTGAGGTGAGGTGTCTGTGGTGTGCGATGTACCTGGGCCTTGACTGGGAAGGGCTGCCTCTGCTGTGGGAAGTCCTGGTACTCATAGCCTTGGTAGGTGAGGGGCTGTTGAAAGCCGTGGAAGGGCTGTGACATCGCCTGGGATGGAGGAGCAGTCCTGGAGTGGGTCAGAGCAGGTTCAGCTGGGCCTGGAGGGTGATGCAGCAGTGCTGTTATCTTCTCCTTCATCAACTGGTGTCAGTCTTCAAGATCTTCTGCTATTGCTTTGCATCTTTTCGACTGCCATAAGTAACGGGGGGTGGAAAAGGGAGGTAGGAATAATTGGGGAAGTGAGCTGGAGGAGTTACATTCATCTGATGTATAAATGGAAAGGGGGAGCATAAAATAGAGTTAGGTTTCTATTTCTCGCTTAGCTTTCTTCTCTCTGCACAACTGCAACCCGTTATCAAACTATGCCAAGGTCAACGGACAGAGGCCTCATCATCACCTGAAGATGCCCACATGATCATATCCACAACTTCTAATTGGAAGTGTCATTTGAACTATTGGGGGTGGGAACATTTCCATCACTTTCTATATGTGAATTGCGCGCCTAAATTCTCAGATTCAGAATTATTTGGTTGCTACCACTTCACTTTCAGTAAAAGATATCTTTTCTCTAAACTAAAGAGTCTAAGTATTTCTTTCCTGGATTTTGAATGGAGCTCTGCCTAACATTATTCTGAATCTGACCCCACCTGCCCACCCGGAGAGAATACCCAATTTTCTTCTGAGGGGGCCTGGACATCATGTCATCTTCAAATAGTGACCAGGAGGATCTGGGAGCCATTGGAGGCCAAGATTCTTTGCTGGTGCAGGAAGCCCAATCGCTAGCAGAGCTCAGTCTGGAAGAGGATCCAGCTGTGAAGCCTAGATGGTCAGTGGGAGTTGGTTGGAAAGATCCGGAGAAGGACCCCCCCCCCTGGGGTCACAACTACCCGCCAGCATGGAAAAGAGGAGCCTTGGCAAGAGAAGGAAAAGAGGGAACTCTTGCTGGATCAAGCCAGGAAACTCCTGAATGAAGCCTTTGAACAACCTCAAGCTCCACAAAGGTATGAAGGGGGAGGGGAAGCAGCCCCAGCCAGAAGAAGCAGAGCAACTCCCTCTCCCATAAATCAACCCGATCCAGCAGCAGCCCCAGGGCCTTCGGCGGGAGGTGTGATTCCTAGAAGGCGTAGAGCTCCTAGGCTGCCTCTGTTAGAAGTAAAATACGGAGGGGATCCCAAAGCCTTGGGATTTTTCTTAGCTCAAGTATGGAGCCATATGGAGGAGTATGGGGAGGATTTTCCCTCAGAAGCAGCCAAAGTGAGGTGTGTTACCAGGGCTCTGGAGGGAATAGGGGCAGAGTGGATGGTGACTTTGCATTATGATAATGCTCCTCAGTTGCTGAATTATAACCTATTTATGGCTGCACTGCGGGATAGGTTTGAGGACCCACTGGCGGAGCGCAAGGCCCGAATTAGGATGAAAACCATAAAACAGGGGCGGAGGTCTGTGGCTGATTACACTCAAGAATTTAGGCAGTTAGCAGGCCATTTCCGAGGCTGGCCCCAAGAAGCCCTGATAGAACTGTTTAAAGATGGTTTAAATGAAGATGTGTACCAGAGATGCACCCAATGATTTGCAGATGTGGTACCTGTTGGCAGAAGAAGTGGAAATTGATTTAATCCGAAGTAAACGGCGGGGAGGTTATGGGTGGGGCAAGTTTTCCCCCTCGCGCTCTCAAGAGGCTCCTAAACCTCAAAAGGGAGGAGTGGCGGCAAGACCCAACCCCTCGGCCTGCTTTCGATGCGGGAAAGAAGGTCACCGGGCTGTGAACTGCAGAGTCAAGTTGGAGCCAAAGGGGGCGCCAAAGGAAGGAAAGAAACCTGAAAAATCCCCAGTGAAGCCTCACGAAACAGCACTAAAGTCAAAAGAGACAACAGAGGTCGCCCGTCCCGCAGGAGAGGAATCAGAAGCCCCAGTGACCCCTGAGGAGGAGGATTCTGACTCGGAAGACGACTTCCTGGTCAGTCCAAGTGTGGGCCCTATGACCATTCCGGTGAAGTTGAGGGTACCCAATTCAGGGGTCGAAGGGGAAATGCTAGCCCTGTTAGATTCTGGGTGCACCAGGTGTATAATAAACACGGAAGTAGTGAAGAAAATGGGCCTAAAGTTAAAACCTTTGAAGATACCCATTTCCTTTTGCCAACTAGATGGATCAGTGGCTGGAGGTTGCCCTGCACGTTTTGTCACGGAACCTATAGAAATGGTCATGGGAGAGCATGATGAAACCCTGCGTTTTATCGTGGTCCCTGGGATGGAGCAACCATTAATACTGGGATTGCCCTGGCTCCGGAAATGGAACCCCCAGGTTAACTGGAGAAAGGGGTTGTTGCGCATACGCACAAAGCAGTGACCGGGAGGAGGAGCCAGATCTCAGCCGAAGCCTGGGGGCCTAATTGAAATAGCTTCCACAAGTACTGAGCCCATAAAAGATGAGGAGAAAATTCCTAAAGAGTATTGGGGTGTAAAAGAAGTGTTCAGTGAGAAGGCCTCGGATGAGCTTCCGCATCACCGACCAACAGACTGTGCTATTGAGATTTTGCCTGGGGTGAAGCTCCCGAAACCAAAGTTGTACTCAATGACCCCACGGGAATTGGAAGAGCTAAGATTGTTTATTGATAAAAATTTGAAACGTGGTTTCATTCAACCTGCTAGACCCCGGGTAGCGGCCCCAGTATTGTTCCGTGAAAAGAAAGATGGTTCCAAACGCTTGGTGGTGGATTACAGAAATTTGAACGCTATTTCTGTGGAAAACGTGTACCCCCTTCCTTTGATGAAGGACATGTTGGCCCATTTAGCAAAGGGAAAGATCTTCACGAAGTTGGATTTGAGAGAAGCATACTATCGGATTCGAATTAAGGAAGGGGATGAGTGGAAGACCACTTTTAACTGCCCAATGGGATGTTTCCAATTCAACGTTCTTCCTTTTGGTTTACAAGGGGCCCCAGCTGTATTCATGCAAATGATCAATCAAGTGTTACATGAACATTTATACAGGGGGGGTTTGGTTTATCTTGATGATATCCTTATCTACACAGAGACCGTGGATGAACATGTGAAGTTAGTGCGGTCGGTTTTACAGAAACTGTGTGCCGCTAAGTTGTATGCTAAATTGTCAAAGTGTGAATTCCACCAAGACAAAATTGACTATTTGGGATATCGTATTTCATCCGAAGGCATAGAGATGGATCCAGAGAAGGTGCGTGCCATTCTAGAATGGGCTCTACCACGCACCAGAAAACAACTTCAAAGCTTTTTGGGATTTGCAAATTTTTATCGGCAATTCATCCCGACATTTGCTAAGATAGCAATGCCCATCACAAATCTCTTGTAAACAAAAGGGGAGGTGAAGCCGAGGCCAGGAAAGCCGCTGGAGTGGTCCATGGAGTGCCAAGCCGCTTTTGAAAAGCTAAAACAACTGTTTGCTGCAGAACCAGTGCTGAAAAACCCGGATATGGACACTCCTTTCATAATTCAAGCTGATGCAAGTGATGTAGCTATTGGAGCTGTATTACTTCAAATTAACGAGAAAGGGACCTTACAGCCTTGTGCGTATACCTCCCGCAAACTGTCTGAAACAGAGAGAAGATGGGCCGTCTGGGAGAAAGAAGCTTTTGCAGTTCGTTGGGCCTTGCTGACCTGGAGACATTTCCTGGAAGGAGCAAAACACCCGTTTGAGGTTGGACTGATCATAAGAATCTGGAAGCCTTAAAAACACCCCGGAAGCTGTCCCCTAAACAAGTTCGCTGGTCACAGTACTTCAAGCGATTCAATTTCTCATTGAAGTACATTCCAGGCGGGAAGAACTTCATGGCGGATGCTCTCTCTAGACTACCTCAATATAATAGTATGCGTCAGGAGGTGATAAGCCCAATTGTCTCAGCCAAACACCTAGCTGCCCCAGTGGTCACCAGAGCCCAAAGGAAGAACCAAGAAGTGGTTTTATCAAATGACCTTACCGAACAATTAAAAGAAGCTTTAAAACTGGACGAATGGAGAAGGCGGAGTTTCGTCTCGATGCTACAGCTGAGATCTCGGGGCTCTGAGATCTCAGCTGATATTTTCACCCCTGGTCGGTCCTAACGGACCTAAACCGTCCCGTAGAGACGGGGATTGTGAAGGGCACAGTCCCAGGATCCCAGAGATATCACAAATCTCTGGTTTGATCCGGGAGAAGCCCTTTTGCTGGCGGTGGAAAGGCAGTCTCCAAAGCTGCTGAAGTCGGGACAGCTCCGAAAAGAAAGTGGCTGGAGCGAGGGTGTGTCGGCTGGGTGAGAAACTTCCTTTGTATTGCAAATTGGCTGAGACCTGAAAGGATATCCTGAACAAAG
>BLBF01000053.1:2540576-2555376 GCA_015471245.1 Laticauda colubrina
GGTTTCTATTTCTCGCTTAGCTTTCTTCTCTCTGCACAACTGCAACCTGTTATCAAACTATGCCAAGGTCAACGGACAGAGGCCTCATCATCACCTGAAGATGCCCACATGATCATATCCACAACTTCTAATTGGAAGTGTCATTTGAACTATTGGGGGTGGGAACATTTCCATCACTTTCTATATGTGAATTGCGCGCCTAAATTCTCAGATTCAGAATTATTTGGTTGCTACCACTTCACTTTCAGTAAAAGATATCTTTTCTCTAAACTAAAGAGTCTAAGTATTTCTTTCCTGGATTTTGAATGGAGCTCCGCCTGACACCTGGTACTGGTCCTCGGGCAGGTCCATGAGGATCTGGCTCAAGTACGTGATGAAGGGCTTGCGGTTCGATGATGGTATGTCACTGTGGACCAGCTGAGAGAGAAGATCTGTGCTGGTTTTGATTGTGTCCCTGATCTCCAGCAGGAGAGTGTGGCTCTGGCCCTCCAGTCTGCCTCTCTTCCTGCTGCTCCTCGGTGGCGGACCTCACCCTCCAGGTAGCTGCACTTGGCCATGACATACATCTCCTGGTCATTGAGCTTGACAGCGGCCTGGCCAGATTTCTTCAGGTGCAGCTTGCCATACCAGGTGTGCATGTGCTTCTGCCATACCAGGAATACATCTGCAGTGTAGCCCAGGCTCTCTGCCTTGTCTCTCCACGCTGCTTGCTTTCTCTTGGTGTCGCGATAGAGTCTGTGGCCCTTTCTCCACAAGTACTCGTTCTCCCTCAGCCATTCCAGCACCTCCTCCTCATGGTCCTCGGAAATGGAGTACTGTTTCCTCTCCCCCTTCTCCTTGCCTTGCCTCTTCTTCCCTCTGGCAGGGGCTTCAGGGCCTTCAGCAGCAGGGCTTTGAGGGCCTTGGGGCTGGTCCACCACAGCAGCAGCAGTAGCAGTAGCAGCAGCACCAGCAGTAGCACCAGCAGCAGCAGGAGAAGCACCACCAGCAACAACACCAGCAGCACCAGCACCAGCAGCAGCAGGAGAAGCACCACCACCACCAGCAGCAGGAGAAGCACCAGCAGAACCAGCAGCACCACCACCACCACCAGCACCAGCAGCACCACCACCACCACCAGCAGCAGCAGCAGCAGCAGAACCACCAGCAGCTTCAGCGTCAGCGCCAGGGGGTGGGACGGTGATTTTGTCCTTGCCAGGGCTGGCAGGAGTAGGCACAGGCTTACTCTTCTTCCCTGACTGATGAACCATGGTGTTCTTGCCATGATGTCTCTGGCAGCAGGTCTTTCCTCTGAATGGTGACTGCTTGCGAGCTGCATCCTTTTATATCCGCGGAGCTGATGCAATTCATCCTCCCCACATGCACAGTGAATGCTTTGCATCTGCTATGCATCCGCTATGCATACGCTATGCATCCGCTATGCATCCGCTATGCATCCCCGTCATCCACTATGCATTCTCTCCTTCTGCTATGCGTCTGCTTCGCTGTGCTCCCCCGGAAGTCCTGCGGATGTGTCCTCCGCTTCCATCTGCTTCCATCCACTAGGGTTCCTACGAACATCTGCTTACCATCCTCGCTACGTACTTTGTTTATGCAAATTTGTTTATGCAAATTTTCACCACTTTTGAGAGCTGATAATAATGGATGGAGCCACCCCTGAAATTTTGCTCTTCCGCTGTGTCCTTTTTGCATATGTTTTGCATCCGTCGGCCAGTGTGACCTAGCCTTTAGCAATATTTTTCTCTTTCAACAAAATATTCAATCGCCAGTTACTTCAATAGTAATTTGATACAGTGGTCTGAAAAGAATCTTCATTACTATTTAAGAAAAGCACAGCAAAAGACTTGCATCTTGCTCTAGTACCCACAGCAAACTGTGTAAATGTCGAAGGGTAATTGTTCTGTATAACTTGGAAGGTTCCAAGTAATCAATTCTGATTGGCCAAAAAGGCCAGTAGAGGATTGGTTCATTAGGAACCAATCCAAGAAGCCGCTCAAAGGCGGCAAGATTAAGTGAGTGTCATTAGCTACAAGCCGGCAGGCAAGGTTCTATATAAAAGGCTGCTGCGACTTGAGCCAATGTTCTGTTACTGTTGCTGTTAACCGAATAAAGAGTTGTTAGTTGGAACCCGGTCTTACGCGCTTCTTTTCTGGATGGAACATTGGTGACAAAGGTGGGATCATCCTGAAGCGGAGACCGAGCACACGGCAAGAGAAAAACCATGCTAGATGAGATGGCTGGTAATAACGCACCACCCACACCATTCAATCCCAATGAAGAAGATTGGGAGTCTTATCATTTCCTGATTTTCTGGAGAGCAACGAAATGGAAGAAATTTCCGATCAGCAAAAGAGGGCTGGTCTGAACTTAACCGAATGCTGAAAGCTCACTATGCATCGGTTGTCTCAAGAGACATGAATTTTATAAGAGAGACCAGAGGGAAGACAAACCATTGCTGATTTTGTGGCAGCTCTGCACCATATTGGAGGAGCCTGTGAATTCCAAAATATGGATGGGGCAATGTGAGATCGTGTCATGTTAGGTCATAGGGACTCTACCCTTCAAAGCAAACTTTGGTAAGAAAGGTAGTTTAAACAGACCTAACATAACAGTGGCAGAGGCAATCGCGGAAGCAACCGCTGCGGAAGCCGCAAAGAAATCAGCGGCCACAATGAAGATGATGAACACCAGTGCTGACACGACAACCCTGCCAAAAGAGAAAATCTCAGCCGGAGGGAGAAAGCAAGCTGCCACAAACACACACCATGAAGACTTAGACGAGTCATCAGACACTGATGGAGATGATGATGAGGTCCACCACCTTTGCGAAAACCAAAAAAGGCACAAAAGGAAGAAAAATTGGCAGGAATGCGCTGGTTGCAGAGGAAACCAACCCCGAGCCAAGTGCAGGTTCCTTGATGCTATCTGTCAGGCTTGCAAAAAGAGGGGACATATCGAAAGAGTCTGCCGAAATCGAAGAAACAGCAGCCCTAGCAGACATGGTAATTCCCTACCAAGAACTGACTAGAGGCAAGCTGACAGAAAATGGGAATGCAGCAAGTGAACTAGCAACCGAGAAAACACACATCAGACTGTCACTATAGGAAGTGCACAGATGGAAAGCGGGAAAAAAGTCAGAATTGTAGTGTCCATTGAAGGAAGCCCTTGTGAGATGGAGGTCGACTCAGGATCTTTTCTATCAATGGTGTCTTGGAACACAATTAGACGTCTGATTCCAAACATCAGACAAAATGAACTCAAAAAACAAAAATTAATTCTCAAAGACTACCAGGGAAATAGGATTCCCGTGGTAGGTCTGGGACACTTCAAAGTAACTTACAAACAACACGCTGAAGTTCTGCCATTGACTATAGTCAACCGAGACCGTCTGTCAGCCTTCAAGATCTTCTACTATCAATTTGCATCTTTCAGCTGTCATAAGAAATGGGGGGAGGCGAGGAAGGGATAAGTCTGGGAAGTGAGCTGGAGGTGTTACATTTTATGTAAATGAGGGGGGGAGCATACAATAGAGTTAGGTTTCTATTTCTTGCTTAGCTTTCTTTTCTCTGCGCAACTGCAACCTGTTATAAAAATATGCCAAGGTCAAAGGACAGAGGCCTCATCATCACCTGAAGATGCCCACATGATCATATTCACAATTTCTAATTGGAAGTTTCATCTGAACTATTGGGGGTGGGAACACTTCCATCACTTTGTATATGTGAATTACGCGCCTAATTTCTCAGATTCAGAATTCTCTGGTTGCTACCACTTCACTTTCAGTAAAAGATAACTTTTCTCTAAATTAAAGAGTCTAAGTATTTCTTTCTTGGATTTTGAATGGAGCACCGCCTGACATTATTCTGAATCTCACTCTACCAGCTCACCCGGAGAAAACATCCAATTTTCTTCCTAGGGGGCCTGAACATCATGTCATCTTCAACTAGTGATCAGGAAGATCTGGGAGCCATTGGAGGGCAAGATTCTTTGCTGATATAGGAAGCCCAATCGTTAGCAGAGCTCAATCTGGAAGAGGATCCAGCTGTAAAGCCCAGGTGGTCGGTGGGGGTTGGCTGGAAAGACCCGGAGAAGGACCCCCCCCCCCGGGATCACAACTACCCACCGGCGTTGGAAAAGTGGAGCCATGGCAAGAGAGGGAAAAGAGAGAACTCTTACTGGATCAAGACAGGAGACTCCTGAATGAAGCCTTTGAACAACCCCAAGCTGCACAAAGGTATGAAGGGGAAGGGGGAGTACTGCCAGCTAAAAGAAGCAGAGCAGCCCCTTCTCCCATAAATCAAACTGAGCCAGCAGCAGCCCCGGGGCCCTCATCTGGGGGTGTAATTCATAGAAGGCGTAGAGCTCCTAGACTGCCTCCATTAGAAGTAAAATATGGGGGAAATCCCAAAACCTTGGGATTTTTCCTAGCCCATGTTTGGAGCTATACGGAAGAATACGGAGAGGATTTTCCCTCAAAAGCAGCCAAAGTGAGATGTGTTACCAGGGGTCTGGAGGGAACAGCTGCAGAGTGGATGGTGACTTTGCATAATGATAATGCTCCCCAGTTGATGAATTATAACCTGTTCATGACTGCGCTGCGGGCTAGGTTTGAGGACCCACTGGCAGAGTGCAAGGTCCGGATTAAGATGAAGACCATAAATCAGGGGCGGAGGTCAGTGGCTGACTACACCCAAGAATTTAGACAGTTAACT
The DNA here is from genome assembly GCA_015471245.1 of Laticauda colubrina. NCBI lineage: Eukaryota > Metazoa > Chordata > Lepidosauria > Squamata > Elapidae > Laticauda > Laticauda colubrina. The sequence goes on from BLBF01000053.1 coordinate 2,545,289, forward strand.
GGTCATATCCGAGACTGGTCCAGGAAGCCCTTATAGAAGCGTTTAAAAATGGTTTAAATGAAGATGTGTACCAGAGATGCATTGCTAGAAGAGACCCAAATGACTTGCAGATGTGGTACTTGCTGGCAGAAGAAGTGGAAATTGATTTAACCCGAAGCAGACGAGGAGGTTCTGGGGGGAGCAAGCCTTCCCCCCCACATCCTCAAGAGGTCCCCAAACCTCAGAGGGGAGGAGTGGCGACAAGACCCAACCCCTCGGTCTCCTTTCGATGCGGGAAGGAAGGTCACAGGGCTGTGAACTGCAAAGTCAATCTGGAACCAAAGGGGGCAGCAAAAGAAGGGAAGAAACTTGAAAAATCCCCAGCGAAGCCTCGCAAAGCAGCACTAAAGGGCCTGTCACATAGGCCGACGGATGCAAAACGTTTCTAAAAAGGACACAGCGGATGAGAAAATGTTCCATCCGTTGTTATCCGCTCTCAAAAGTGCCCCAAATTTGCATAAGCAGAGCGGACAACAACGGAAAGGAACGGATGTGGGGAGGATGTAGTCGGGATGTAAAGCGGATGCTCCACGGAAGCCTAGTGGATGGAAGCAGATGGAAGGAGATGGCACATCCGCAGGACTTCCGGGGGAGCACAGCGAAGCAGACGCGCAACGGAAGGAACGGATGCAGAGCGGATGCCTAGCGGATGAAGCGGATGCATCACGGAAGCCTAGCGGATGCCTAGTGGATGCCTAGCAGATGCCTAGCGGATGCAAAGCGTTCACTGCTCATGCGGGGAGGATGCATTGCATCAGCCCCGCGGATATAAAGGGATGCAGCTCACAAGCATGTCACCATTCAGAGGAAAGACCTGCTGCCAGACACAGCTCCAGCCAACAACCATGGGGAAGAAGAGGAAGCCTGTGCCATCTGCTGCCAGCCCTGGTAAGAAGGACAGGGCCACCATCCCACCCCCTGGCCCTGACTCTGCTTCTGCTGGGGCTTCTGCTGCTCGGGCTGACTCTTCTGGTGCTGGGGCTCCTGCTGGTGCTGCTCCTGGTGCTGGTGCTTACTCTGCTGGCGCTACTCCTGGTGCTGGTGCTTCTGCTGGTGCTTACTCTGCTGGCGCTGCTCCTGGTCCTGCTGGTGCTTCTGCTGGTGCTTACTCTGCTGGCGCTGCTCCTGGTGCTGGTGCTTCTGCTGGTGCTTACTCTGCTGCTGCTGCTCCTGGTCCTGCTGGTGCTCCTGGTCCTGCTGGTGCTCCTGGTCCTGCTGGTGCTCCTGGTGCTTACTCTGCTGCTGATGATCCTGGTCCTGCTGGTCCTGCTTGTGCAGCTGGTGTTACTCTGCTGCTGCTGATCCTGGTGCTGCTGGTGCTGCTGATCCTGCTGGTGCTCCTGGTGCTCCTGGTGCTCCTGGTGCTGCTGGTGCTACTGGTGTTGCTGCTGTTGGTCCTGCTGGTCCTGCTGGTCCTGCTTTTGCTGCTACTGTTGTTGTTACTGCTGGTGGTGGTGGTGGTGTGGTGGAGCAGCCCCTAAAACCTTGAAGCCCCTCTGATGAGGGCCCAGATGGCCCTGCCAGAGGGAGGAAGAGGCATATGCGAGAATGGGAGAGGAGGCAATACTCCATCGAAGAAGAACATGAGGATGAGGTGCTGGAATGACTGAGGGAGAACGAGTATCTATGGCGGAAGGGACACAGGCTCTATCGAGACACAAAAAGGAAGCAGGCTGCTTGGAGAGAGAAGGCAGAGAGCCTGGGCTACACTTCGGAGGTCCTCCTTGGCAGGTGGAAGCACATGCACACCTGGTACGGGAAGCTGCACCTCAAGAAATCTGGCCAGGCCATGGTCAAGCTGATGGACCGGGAGACCTACATGTTGGCCAAGTGCAGCTTCTTGGAGGGTGAGATCCACCACCGAGGAGCAGCCCCTCTCACAACCCTCTCCCTCAGGCAGCCTGCAGAGAGCCATTCCTCTTCTGGCCAAGAGTCAGCTCCTGTGTCCAGGCAGGTATCTGTGGAGTGTCCCACGATGGAGAACCCCCCGACAGCTGCACTCCCCGTGGCAGAGCGCATGGAGGATCCCCTGATGCAGTGGGAGCAAGGAGAGGGCACTTCCACCAGAGACCAACCCACATCCACCCCCAGCTCTACCTCCACAGAAAGCAGACAGAGAGCCAGACCGGAGGGGCAGAGCCACACTGTCCTGCTGGAGATCAGGGACACCATCAGAAGCAGCATAGATCTCCTCTCTCAGCTGGTACAAACTGACATACCATCCTCAAACCGAAAGCCCTTCCTCACCTATGTAAACCAGACCCTCATGGACATGTCCGAATCACAGTACCAGGTGATAAAGGAGAGGATCACAGATCTTCTGCACAACCCTCCAGACCCAGCTGAACTTGCTCCAACCCAATCCAGATCTGCTCCTCCAACCCAGGTGATGTCACAGCCCTTCCAAGGCTTTCAACAGGCCATCACCTAGCAAGGCTACAGCTACCAGGAGTTCCAGCAGCACAGGCAGCAGCCCTTCCCAGTCCAGCCACAGGTTCATCATACGCCACCGGTGTCACCGATGCCACTGATGCCACCGATGCCTCCGACGCCACAGATGCCATCCACGCCACAGATGCCACCCACGCCACAGATGCCACCCACGCCTCACCTTGCTCACCTGCAGACAAGACAGCCCCACTACACTCCTCCTTCCTCCACCCCACAGCCAAGCCCGGCCTCAGAACATCTGTCATCGGTCTTGGGACTGACACCCCATGTCATTGAGGAAGGGGCTCTCAACATCACAAGACTGAGCCAGATCTCTGAGAGCTTCCTCCACACACCATCCCCTGTTGTCCTCTCGGGGTCAGTCACCCCAATAGCGCCTCAGACTAACACTCCAGCAGCAGCCACCTCCACAGCACCTGGACCCTTCACCCCTGAGACTATGAGCATGCCTCAGAGTGACTGAGAAGAGTGTCAGAGACTGGGTTGCTACCTGATGACTTTATCTTTGCTTGGGACACTTGGGTCATTTTCTTTTACAGTTTGTTATTAATAAAGATTATCTTTGCTTCACACACTTGCTTCAGTTCTTTTAGTCAATAAACTCTTGGTGGAAACTTTTAGAAATGGTTTAAGCCTTTGCATGCTTGTGGGATGGGTAAGGATAGCAGTGGGATGGGCAGGGATACCTTTGGAATGGGTAATAGCTGTGGATTGGGCAGGGATACCTGTGGAATGGGCAGGGATACCTGTGGGATGATTAATAGCTATGGGATAGATAAACCTCCAGTGCAAGCATAGTGGGACTTTATGGTCCACCCTCCCAGCTGCCACACCTATGGCCCTTTATTATCAATAACAATGTAATCATTCATCCACACATTTCAACATAAACACAACTCTTTATTAAATGCCCTGTTCATTGTAGGGCCACTCAACATACATGGCACAATCTCATCAGTGTGATGAGACAGGCTGAAGAAGCATCCATTAAGCATCTACCATCCTGTCTTGCCACTCCACTGCTCCAGCTTGGGAGTTGCACCAGTGTTTCAGGAGGTTGCGCTGCTTCTTCCCTTCATGTGAAGCTCTGTTGGGGCCTTGCATATCCACAGTGTCTATCAGGTTTAGTCCTTGCCTCCATTCACCAGGCTCCATGTTCCCTTGCCTTGTTCTGCAACAAGCCTGTTCTGCAACACTGGGTAGCAGGTGCACATGAGATTGTGCAGGATACAGCAAGCTTCCATGATCCTACTCATGGTCTGTGGGTGATGCTGCATGGTGGTGAGAAGTACTTGGAAACTGTTGGCCAGGATGCCAAAGGCGTTCTCCACCACCCACCTTGCCTGGACAGCCTGGAGTTGAAGATCCTCTCTTCACGGGTGAGGCATCTGGAAGTGTAGGGCTTCATGAGGTAGGTTCTGAGGGAGAAGGCGTTATCCCCGCACATCTTGTGTGTCGTTGGGCAGGGGGTCTGGATCTGGAAAACCCATGATGAGGTTGCGTTCCAGCCCGTCCTTGAGGTGCCTGGCATTGTATACCTGGGCATCTGAAGATGAGCCGTTGTCTGAAGCATCGATGTACATGAACTTGTAATCAGCATCGACCATGGCGAAGAGGATGATGCTGAAGAAGCCCTTGTAGTTGTGATAAGTGGACCCTGAGTTGGCTGGAGCTTTGCAGGCCACTTGCTTCCCATCTATGGCTCCAATGGTGTGTGGGAAGTTCCACTCCTGATACCACTGCTCTGCAACTTTCTTCCAGCCTTCTTCAGTGGAGGGGCACTGGAGGAGTTCCTCCAGGTATTCTTCGATGATGGCCTGCACCACTTCTCTGACCACAATGCTGATGGTGTTGTATGGCACCCTCCAGGCATACTGCATGCTCCTGTACGTGGTCCCGGAGGCCAGGGGGTGCACCTTGAATCCAGGGTCCAGGCTGGGCCGGAAGTTGGTGCTCTGCTTGGTCAACCTGGGTCTCAGCCGCTCCACAACTTCATCAAATATCGCTGGTGGCATCCTCATGAATTTCTGGAATGCACGAGCATCTTCGTTCCTCAGCTCCACCATCAGCTTGTTATACAGTCTGTACTCTGCTCTTCTCGCGGTCCATCTTCGCATGGACCCAGACACTTCTGGGACGCCTCCTTTTCCTCACATAGAACAGGTAAAAGAGCCTGAAGAGGGCTTTGCACTGTTGTAGAACGATGGTGGCTACCAAAAGGAGTGTGTAACGATCCATGGTGGAGATGACTGGATGCTGTGGAAGAGCAAGAGCAAGATGAAGGCTGAAGAGGTCTGCACAGCAGGGCTGCTGGACTGAAAGTGAGATCCAGGTGATTTCTCCCCCTTTTTATAGGAAATATAGGTTTTCGCTAGGTGTCCTTTTGCATCCTCTAGACATCCTGCAGACATCCTAAATATCCAAGATACGTCCCCTGTATGAATGTTTTTTCTGTTTTAATGCTTTGTATGCGAGCTGCATCCACTTTCATCCTTTCTACGTCCGTGCTACTAATGCTGTGTGTCTGTTCCGCATCCGTTTTGCTTCCTCCCTGTGTCCGTTTTCCGCTGGAGTGGATGCGAGTTGCGCGGATGTACAGCGGATGCCTAGTGGATATAGTGGACACGTAACAGATGACAACGGATGTCTAACGGATGTTCCCCGTACGCGTAGCGGATGTATAATGGACGCATAGGATACATTTTCCACTCAAAAAGTTTTGTGCAGCTCAAAACATTTTGAGAGGATGAAATGTCAATAGACGGATGCTGGATGGATAGAGAATATGAAAAACGGATGCAGTGAGTACAGAACGGATGCATTGTGTTAACCAATGGATGGCAAGTTTTTCTCTCCGTTTTACATCCTCTTTCCATCCGTTGGTGCTGTGTGACAGGGGCTTAAGTTGAAAGAGACGGCAGATGTCACGCCTCATGTAGGAGAGGAATCAGAAACCCCAGTTACCCCTGAGGAAGATGATTTCGACTCGGAAGATGACTTCCTGGTAAGTCCAAGCATGGGCCCTATGACCATTCTGGTGAAGTTGAGGGTACCCAATTCAGAGGTCGAAGGGGAAATGCTAGCCCTTTTAGATTCTGGGTGCACAAGGTGTATAATCAACACGGAAGTAGTGGAGAAAATGAGCTTAAAACTAAAACCTTTGAAGATGCCCATTTCCTTTTGCCAAATAGATGGATCAGTGGCTCGAGGTTGCCCTGCACATTTTATCATGGAACCAATAGAAATGATCATGGGAGAGCATGATGAGACTCTGTTCTTTATTGTGGTACCTGGGATGGACCAACCATTAATACTGGGATTAATTCACCCATACCTAGAAATAAATAAAATTAATTCACCCAGACCTAGATATAAAACGGACTTACAGGCATTCTTGGGTCTGATCAATTTTTATAATGTATTCCTCCCCCACAAAGCAACAAGAGCAGAACCATTGCATCGGTTGCTAGATAGAAAAACTGTCTGGACTTGGGGTCACAAAGAACAAAGACCCTTTCAAAATATAAAAGACTTGTTAACCTCAGACACCGTTCTTATTCAGTTTAGTAATACTCTACCCTTGACGGTCACCTGCGACACCTCATAATTTGGAGTCAGTGCTATCCTCAGCCACCAATTACCTGATGGGAGAGAGGCACCCATCGCGTTTTATTCGAAAACGCTCTCCAAAGCAGAACGCAACTATAGCCAACTAGAGAATGAGAAGCCTTGGCAATCGTCGCCGGAGTAAAACGCTTTCATGAATACCTATACGGTAGAACATTCTCCATTGTTACTGACCATAAAACATTACTAGGGATTTTGTCTGGGAATAAACCCACACCGAACATTCTATCCCCACGGATGACTAGGTGGTCAGAATTTCTGGCTGCCTATTCATATACATTGCTGCATCGACCCGGGAAACAAATCGCCCATGCAGACGCATTAAGCTGAACACCTTTACCAATCTTAGAGGATGACCCGGCTCCAGCCACCACCACCCTACAACTAGAAACCTGCCCTGAACTTCCATTGACTGCGGATGATGTCGCCAGAGCCACAATGAAAGACTCATTGACTGCCCACATTTTGACTTGGGTAGGTAAGGGCTGGCCGGAAGGCCAAAAGATTGAAAACTTTAAATCTTTCTGAACTAGACAAACTGAACTGTCAATACAAAAGGGGTGTTTGTTGTGGGAAGATCGGGTAGTGATTCCATCCAAACTACAAGACAAAATGTTAGGCATGTTACATGAGGGCCACCCAGGCATTGTTAAAATGAAAAGCCTGGCCAGGAGCTATGTCTGGTGGCCTGGCTTAGACAAGGACATTGAACACTGGGTTGCAACATGCCACAAGTGTCAGAGAGCTAGACCCACACCACCACAAGCTCCCATACAGGACTGGGAGACCCCACGAGGCCCTTGGTCTCAAATCCATATTGATTTTGTGGGACCAACTAGGGGCAATACATTTTTAATAGTTGTGGATGCATATTCAAATTGGATTGAAGTCATCTTAATGTCATCCACAACAACTGACGCTGTTATAAAACAGCTAAACAACTTATTTGCAACCCATGGGTTACCTGATTTGTTGGCATCTGACAATGGGCCACAACTAACAGCAATACAATTCAAGCAATACTTAGCTTCTTTGGGTATACGCCATGCACTAACCGCACCGGCTCACCCGGTGGCAAATGGTAGGGCTAAGCGAATGGTCTGGTTCACAAAAGAAGGCCTTGAGAAAATGGACCGTGGGGATGTCCAAGACAAGCTAAACCGCTTACTTACACTACAACACATCACTCCCAGTAGCACAACTAACAAGAGCCCGGCAGAATTATTAATGGGGAGAAAACTCAGATCCCATTTAGATAGGTTGTACCCCAATTATATTTGTGAGAAACCTCCCGACTTCCAGCCGATACTGCACTTTCGAAATCGGCAACCTGGTCTATGCAAAGAATTTTACCGGAGACCCCCTTTGGCTTCCAGCCACAATCACACAAGTAACAGGCCCCCGGTCCTACCAACTAACCGTGGACGGTGGAAGAGAGTGGAAGCGGCACATAGACCAGCTTCGTTCCCGCAATATTGAGCGCAAAACAACCATGCAACCTCAAAAAAAATGTTGATGAAAACAAAACCAAGGAGGGGGGGGAAATACAAACAAATAAAAAAGGGTGCGAAAATGAACCATTAAAATCACAACCAGAAAATCTAACCAATCAAAAAGAGCACTTACGGTTAGATGAGACCATCAGAAGAAGTCCTGGTGAAAGGGAAGCCGACCTGGAAGGTGCCAGCCAGGCCAGCTCAACCAGCCCGGTTGAACTGGGAGGGAGCGGCAGAACCACTTCGACCGGCCTGAGAAACTCAGGCGCGAGCGGCAGTGCTGACTCACCCTTCCAGGTGGTTCCATGGAGAAAAGCCGGAGGGACAGTGATTCTGACTGAAGTGCTTGAAGTCCTAGGCGAGAATGAGCCGCGCAAGTCAACTAGGACCAGAAAAAGGCCCACCTACCTGCATGACTATGTCACTTACGTAGGACTGAACTAAAAGGGGAAGGGTGTTCTATATAACCTGGAAGGTTCCAAGTAGTCAATTCTGATTGGCCAAAAAGGCCAGTAGTGGATTGGTTCATTAGGAACCAATCCAAGAAGCCGCTCAAAGGCGGCAAAATTAAATCAGTGTCATTGGCTACAAGCCGGCAGGCAAGGTTCTATATAAAGGGCTGCTGCAGCTTGAGCCAATGTTCCGTTACTGCTGCTGTTTACCGAATAAAGAGTTGTTAGTTGGAACCCAATCTCACGCGCTTCTTTTCCAGATGGAACAGTAATCATCTCTCTTCAGTGCACTTTAGCTCTCCAGACCTTATCTTATCCCAATATTTCACAGAAAAAATAATGTTTATGTTTCAGATCAAGAGTGGAGGTGAGAGAGGGAGAGAGAGAGAGAGCAGCCATCTTGTGTGTGTTCCCATATTCCTCTCTCTGCGAGCAGCCTTCTTGCAGTACCTTTAAACTTAGCATGCTTCACAAATGAGGAGGAAGGAACGAAGCTGCTCTCAGAGAAGGGAATATAGGGAGATGCACAACTTTTCTCTGCTCAGAGCTGCTCTTGCCAATGACTCCAGACTGTTTTGCCCAGCTAAGATTAGATCAGCGGTCCCCAAACTTGGCAACCTTAAGACTTGTGGACTTCAACTCCCAGAATTCTCCAGCCAGCAAAGCTGACTGAAGAATTCTGAAAATTGAAGTCCACAAGTCTTAAAGTTGCCAAGTTTGGGGACCTCTAGACTAGATTTTCAAGGAAGAGAGTAACATGCAGCAGATGCCTAGAAAATTTAGTAATACTGCAGATTGGCTGTTTACATTGAAATCAGGTGCAAGATAGTGATGGTAGGTAAACTATTGGACAGTTTCGTTTGGTATTTATTTCAATCGGCTGATTAAGCTTGGTAAAAATCTTGACTTATGAAAGAAAAGGAAATTGATCATCCTTTGAGTGAAAACACCCAAAGATAATTGCTTCTTGCTTATCCATGGTACCAGACTTAATAAAACATGTCTGGGGTCTTAGGCAAAAGCATGTAAAGTACAATGCTTGTAATATTTATCATATTCAATTAGCAATGTGGTCAATATCTTTAACATATTCTACTTTAAGATATTCTACTATCTGTGTAAACTTCATAAAAACATTTGACTCTGCTCATTCATGTTTTCCCAAATTATTACATTCTTGAGGCATCATTTATTTATTTATTTCCCCCTAAATGCTAGGTCAATTTAAATACTGGCACTAGAAATAAACCTTATTATAATAAGACTCCAAGATGATGGTTTTTCCCTCTAATGGCTAATTTTTAGTTAGATGTAAAATTCTTTGCTCATTGCTTTGTGGAATGACTGCTGTGCATCATAGAGATTTTATGACCTGAATCAAAAGGTATTGCTGAAAAGGGGGTGTAATGCTGATTCTACCAACTTTTGCCTCAAGAAGACATTTTAAATTGAAGCTCCTGTATTTCTAGTCTAATTAAAAGGATCTCAGTTTCTGGAAATACTTTCTTCTGAATTATAAATTTTCTACATTTGAACAAAGCTATTGATTTTTGTTTTGCCTTGCCTCTGAATCATACATTGTTCCCTTTATGACTCTTATTAAGAGCTTACTTTTAATAAATATTTTCCTTCTGTTTCTGTGTTTTCCCATCAACTAGATTTTTTTTTGCTTTAACAGACTCTTGAAAGAGTGCTCAGAAAGCAGGAGGACATTCATTTCTCCCCCCTGGGAAATGTGCTTTCTTTCATAATTGCTTTAATGCAAATTATGATGCAAATTTATTTTAACAGGTAATAAAATCAGGTAATTATCTTTCTGAGGATGGGAGCCTATGCTTTCAAAATATGAGTTCCACAGAAATTTAAAGATTCTAAAAGGGACTCCTAATAATAATAGCCCCAGCTACAAAGATAAAGCCATGGATAGTTTCTGCCATTCCATGTGTTATTAAGTCTGCTGGTGGAAGTTACTGTATGTGTTCTATATGTAAAGTGGGTGACTCCAAATCTACAAACCTGATTG
>BLBF01000053.1:2555386-2569916 GCA_015471245.1 Laticauda colubrina
TACCGATTAAAATTAGACGATGGCAGGGAATGGAAGCGGCACATAGACCAGCTTCGATCTCGAATTATAGAAAGAACCACAGACTTACAAACATTCACCGAAAAAACCGGCGAATTGCAAACCAAGGTGGGAGGGGAAAGGCGAGAAATAAATAAAAAACTGTTTAAAAGCAAACCCAACAAACCATACGAACAAAAAGAGCAAATAAAAGACTCACTGTTTGGAGAGACTTGCGGGAAGAGCCCATCGGAAGGGGCCAGCCAAGCCAGCTCGACCTGCCCAGAGGAAACGGGAGGGAGCGGCAAAACCGTCGGCCTAAGAAACTCAGGCGGCGGTAAAATGGCTGACTCACCCTTCCAGACGGTTCCAGGGAGAAGGACGGACGACACAGCAGCCCCATCCGAACCGGTCGAAGTCTTCACTAAGAATGAACCGCGCAAGTCAAGTCGAGTCCGGAAAAGCCCCGCCTACCTGCGAGACTACGTCACCACGTAGGACTGAACTAAGGGGGGAGGGGTGTTCTATATGTAAAGTGGGTGACTCCAAATCTACAAACCTGATTGGTTAATAAAATGAACACTGGATTGGTTCACTAGGAACCAATCCAAAGAGCTGCCAAAAGGCGGCAAATCTAAACAACTGCCATTGGCTGCAAGCAGGCAAGCCAGCCTGTATAAAAGGCTGGCCCCGGTTTCAGCCAAGCCTTCCCATTACTGAGTTGTTAAAGAATAAAGTATTTGTTGTTGGAACCCGGTCTACCTCGTGTGTTTTCCGAACAAAACAGTATGGCCCTTAGTTAGAGTAGACTAGAATAATCTATTAACTGATTTAGAAGTTCTCTTTTCTCACTCCATTATCAGACAAATAGTTCCATTCCCTTGTTCACTAAATGTCAAACAAAAACATTTTGTTTCTTTAAAAATAGAACACTTGATAAAACTTTGATCATATCTTTAATAACCTGAAAAGAAAAAAAGATCTTTTATACTTCTGAAATATCAAGACAAACAACAGTGTGGCCTCCCCAAAAGGAAAAAATGTATTTGCATTTATTGATTATACTCAGAGATTCTGAGTTAACTTTCGAAATGAAAAATGGGTTGGTTTTAAATTCCACAGATAGTTAAAGAACATGCAAGCAATATTATTTAAAGTCACAACAATCTCAGCTTTCCTCTGTTTTAAAAGAACAAGTAGCCAGTTTTATTTTCCCAAGACAAAATACACTGACCTTTGAAATAGTTAATCTAAGTCCTTTGTATCTCACTCATTGCAAGGTATATGTGTTGACAATTCTTCACTGAAGTGGACAGTATAAATAGTCTGGTTATTCATTTTTCTTTCCAGGAATACAAACACTCAACTTCATTTTGCTACTTTAGCCAGGTCATACCTTAATTTTTGATTAGCTGGTGAAAGTTATTCTTCCTAAACTCTGGAGGACTTCAAATAGCATCCAAACTTTAATCATTCCCAGGTCCAATAGGATATAAATTGTATTCTTTTAGGTTTAATTGTTGATTTCCTTCATCCAGGCACAATATCTCTAGCCATCATTTCCACAAATTATATTTAGTTTCACTCCTGAATTAGATTTAATTTTATTCTCTCTCATTTCAACCTTACTAGCAAGAGTTATTTCCATCAGTAATTCTAATGCCCTCTGGTATCACTTACAAAATCAATAAAGTTAATGAACACTCCTGTCAGGATTTAAATAGTGAAATATGGAATAAACTTCCTTTGGGTTATGTGGTGAAGACTTTTTTATACATCCATGCCTTTAAACAAACTTATTTAACTCTGCATCATCTTCCTCTTCTTAAATTCTTCCTCTTTAAAAAAAAATGCATGTACTTGTTAATTGGAAATTGTAGCAATTCAGATCCATATTTAGATGTTTTTTGTCTCCCATCTGAATATCCAAGAAAATCATGCTACTTCATTGGCAAAGAAAAAAGAACCCAGCTGCTTAAGCAGCAAAATGGACTATGCTGTATGAGATGATAACTGATATTTATATTTAAAAAATATTTATATTTTAAAAACAGATCTCCTGTTCAGAAAAAAGCTGCCAAAATTGTACCAGTGATAAAGAAAAAGTCTAAAAGAGCTTATCCATAAGATGTTTGGCACAAGGTGGATTCTAAAGAATTGGATTTCTAGCTTCCTGTTGACTTTCTCCAATAAGATCTTCATGGTTTCTGTCAAGGAAATATAGCATATTAATTTAAAATGCATGATTCCCATAAGGGCTAGTATAGCAGTTTCCAACCTTTTTGAAACCAGGAACTGATTCCTTGGAGAGAGGTTTTTCTGCAGAGGGCTGAGGTTTGCATGCTGCCTGCATCCCGCAGAAGGGGGTTCTCTTGTTTGCCCAGCCTGGTTGCTGACATGCTGTGGACTGGTGCTGGTCCACAGACTGAGGATTGACCACCCCTGGGCTAGTGGACATATTTGGAATTTTGAGAACATGTTATATAGACTTTCTCAAAATGATTACCAAGTTGCTCAAACTTTTGAGCCTGCTCACCAAGGGCGGGATTCAATTTTTTTAACAACCGGTTCTGTGGCTGTGGCTTAGTTGGTGGGCGTGGTTTGATGGTCATGTGACTGGGTGGACATGGCTTAGTGGTCATGCTATTGGCTGGGTGTGGCCAATTCAATATTACTCACATCGAGGCACGCATCTCCTCACCTGGCCTCTCATGACTGTGGAGATACTGCAACAGTCGTAAGTGTGAAAAATGGTCATAAGTCACTTTTTTCAGTGCCATTGTAACTTTGAATGGTCACTCCACAGTAGCAAAGTACCAGCAAAGGAGGGAAAAAAACTCCAGAGACATTCATGAGATAAGAATGTAATAAGGGTTAACGATGAGGCAGTTTCAGTAAGCAACACCAGAATGTTTCCTTCCTGCCTTCCTTACAGAATTAGGCCAGTAATTTCTTCTAACAACTGGTTCTCCAAACTGCTTAGAATGTTAACAACCAGTTCTAGTGAATAGGTGCAAAATGGTAGAATCCCACCCCTGCTGCTCACCAGTATTTTCATCTACCACCTCTTCCCATATCCCCCTATCTGTAACTTCAACTTATTTTAATTTTTGGAGAAATAAATACAATTCTATAAAAAACATTGTACTGCATATATCCTCTGCCTAATTTTCTAAGAATGTTGTCTGAATAGAAATAATGGAGTTATTTGTACTACAGAGATATTTTTTTTGTTGTTGTTACAAGTATTTAAAAGATAAAATTCATCTGGGCATGGAGCCTGCAAATACCAAAAGGACATTGTTATGTGCAATGACATATATTGGCATCACACTGAGAATTCAAGGTGATCGTTTGACTCTCCTGGTATGAAGAGACTCAATATTGTCAATTACATAATTATAAGTGGAAGGCATTTTATATATATTTTAAATGCAAAATAGTTTAACATTTTCATTCTTTCATATAGTTCCTTAAGAGGATATAAGTTTCTTTTCTATAAAATTTTCAGCCATTTCAGCTTTGACACTGTAAGAGTTAACAGGTTTGAATGTTCTGATATACCAATCACAACTAATCCAGTTTGATGAAAAGTGTCAATAATGAGGGTTGATTTTTAGTTGGGTTGGGAGCAATCCAGAAAATGCAGAGTTGTAGTCTAGATTAGGAAATTATAAAATCTTGCTAGAAGGCAGCAGCAGCAAACAATTTTCATTTTCTTTCAAATAAAATTACTTGCTCCCAACAGACTTTATATCTTATCTAGAATGGCTGGAGTAAGATAGAATTTAATAAGAATATAAGTTTAAAACAACTTATGAAGAAAGAAAGCTAAAGAATGCTTCAGGAACTGTACTAAGGATTTAAACTATACACAAATAGGTTACAAGAAACAAGAGATTTACTAAGCAGAAATGGGGATGACCGTTTCATGAAATATAAAATCTAATCTATAAGAAAAGGGGTATGGTTCCCTAGAGATTAAGATAATGGGTTTGTTGACTGGAAGTTTGGTAGTTTGAGGCCCAAGCACTATGTGATAGGGTGAGCTCCCGTTCTTGCCTCAGCTTCTCCCAACCTAGTTGTTGAAAGTACACAAATGCAAATAGATAAGTAGGCAACACTTCCAACACTGGAAAGGTAATAGCATTCTGTGCACATTGGGGTATAGTCATGCTGGTCACATAACCACAGAAATGTCTTCGGACAACATTGGAAAAGAAGATGACCACACCCTAGAGTTAGACATGAATGAACAGGGGAAATCTTTACCTTTTAACTTTTAACCTCCAGGTCCTGCTTTACCTCTCAGTAACTTTAGATGGTATCAAGCATGATTTCTTTCTGAAGTGCCTGTTAGGGATTAAAATATTACCAATAATCTGAAGATTCTCAGTTATATACCACCACCTCAGGCTGAGTTAAAAATGCTTTTTGATGATTTGATGCTTAAACTCTGTGAGAGTCTACTTATGAGAAATAACCCGATGAAGAATCCAAACAAATTATCTTGTTATTTGTTGAGGGATCATCTAGTTCTCTTTTGCCTCTGTTGCCGAGATGTCATCTAGACTCTTGAGGGACCTGACTACTGATTGAGGCCTCCTTGGGGACTCACAGCTACTGCTGAATGAGCAAAGGAAAATTGTGGCAATGAGGCTTTTCACCCAGCTATTGCTGGTGTACCACTTGTAGCCTTATGGGGATAGATGAAACTGGCAATGGGAAATCATGTCATTATTATTATTGCTGATGGTAGTAATGTTCACCTTTGAAGATTACTCATAAGCTGCAACCACTATGAATATTGAACTATATGTTGATAGGCCAACAATTATTTCTCAACTGTTGATAGGTCAGCTGAATCAACCATCTCAACTGAATTATTTCTATGTTTGATCTTTAAAGGACCTAATGACATGATAATAGAACCAAGCCACCCAAATAGAATTAATCATATCCATAGAGAGATGTATTCTCCAGTCCATAAAGAGAAGCTTGGCATGCTGCCAGGAGAAGATGTTTTCAGTGGTTGTTCCCACCTTATGAAACTGGCTACCCCCCAGAAATATCATTGATTACTATTATGACTCTATTTCAAAAGGTAGCTATTCCAAAAGCTCTTTAAAAACTGAAGTTTTCTTGTTGATTGGCATTGCCTGATGATTGTGGCAATGTTGCAATTGGTTGCATCAATTTTGTTTTTATCTGTATTCTTTTATGCTTTTATAACGGTAAACCAATAAAAGTCTTTGGATTCTGGAGGGAATATATCAATAAATAAACAAATAAATCTGCTTCAGAGAGAAAAGTTACTGTAAAGGAAAATATGGTAAAATTCTGAGGAGGAAGTTTATTGTTTAAAATATGTACTTTTCTTCATAAAATTGGGATAAGCATGATCATTCACCAAGTTTCCAAAGAAACCTTCTTTTAGTTAGAAATTATTAATAATTGTGGTTAATTTTATAGGTACACAAAACTTGTTTTTTTTTGGGGGGGGTGTATTCAGAAAATAATTCATCTCCTTTCATTGCAAGAAATGAATTTAAACATTCTTAATCATTCATAGCTGTACAAATCTGTGATAAAAGTGATGAGAGAAGGATCATATTTATGTCTTCTCACTGGTACTAGCCTCCTTTCCCCTGTGGCAAGAGAAGCAACTTTGCTTACATGTATATATAATTCCAAAACTCATTTTATAGCACTGCTGAAAAAACATCCTGGAGGCAATACATCTGCCAGATCATAATATGCAATTATAGATCAGTATAAATCCTCCCCTTGTTGTGCAGTTAGAAAACTCCCTGGAGCAACATATTTACTCATGATGAGAACTTTACACATTATTTTTGAAGCACTGCTCTTCCTATTGCATTACAGAATTTGCAGGAGAAGCCAGTAGTGTGGTGGTTAAGACACTGAACTGAGGAGATCTATTTCAAGCTATGAAAACTCAAACCAATCATTCTCTCAATCCATTTTACCTTACGAGTTATTGAGAAGGAAAACATTGGAGGAGAGAGAGAGAGTGTCTGCCACCTAGAGTTCCTGGAGGAAAGTCAAGACAAATCTAATCAATAAATAATATGCATACATATTGTCACTGCAAGATTTATTGAAGTAGATAAAGTATATCAGTGGCAATAAATTATCTCCCATGAAGAATATATTTTTATTATCTTTTAACACTTGTAATCAGAAGCATTCCTTTATAAATATATAATTTTATTGAAAATTTTAAAGGGATGACTAAGACTAAAACAAAAACAAACTAGAATGTAAAGGAAAAGGGAAAATGGAAAAAGGAAAAACTAAAATTGCAAAAAGAGAAACAGTAGCAGAAAAATAGAAAAGGAAGAAAAAAAATGTAAAGTGACTTGCAGTTATAAGTACAATTATGAATTGGCTTTTCTCTCCCTTTTAATTTTTTCCTATCTAATCTTCAAAACTATAGTCATAAGTACATTTTTTCTACATTTTATGCAAAAAGTGCATGAGGGGTTTCCAGTCACCAATAAATGGTAGATATTGTCTTTTCTCTAATTAAATAAGTCAGTTTGGCTATTTCTATGCTTGGCTATTTCATTTTTCAGTTTGGTTATTTTATTTTTACCAACCGTTCCTCATCATAGGTATTGTAATTTTTTTCCATTTTTTTGTGCGTACAATAATATCACTGCAGTTATCATTTATAAAACAATATTTAATGAACTTTTCCAAACTTCATATCCATTAGTCACAAGAGGAAAAGTTCTGGTTTCAGTTGAATGTTAATATAAGTATTTGAAACCCAAATTAATAGTTTTTGTGCACATTAATCAAACATGATGAAATGACCTTTGTTGTTGATATTTCCAACATAAATTTAAAATATCTTTATATATTCAAAATAATTTTTGTGGTATCATATATCAATGGTACACCTTTTTTTTCAATTGTCTTTAAGATTATAAGATAGAATAAATTTCAATTCTTTCAACATTTTCCCATTGTTCCATCTTTACATAACAACCAAAAAATGTGACCCTCTTTATTGTTCATTATCTTATTCCTCTTCTGTTTCAAATTTCAATATATGGTTATACACTTTAACAACAAAATATTTATCATTTGAACTTGATTCTGTTTCAAAATCTCCAATGTCTTCCAATGTTCAATACTATAAATTCTACCTTAAATCTTTCTGATAAATAATGAAAGCATTGACAGCTGTGTCCCTCTGCCATCAATCGTTTTCTTGATCTTATTTTATATTCCACAGAGGCCAGAACTCACTGCCTGACTGCTCATCTAGGCTGCAATACCATCTCTGCTCCTTCAGGGATATCTAGCCCCACATGGAACCTCATCCTAAAGCCAGAGAAGTACTCCAGTATATAGACAACTGAGATTCAAGAAAGAAGCTTGCTTTATAAATGGGTGGCATATCGTCTGTATTTCCACCATATGTTCCAACAAGCAATCAGTTTTGCTAAATGAGTGAAATCTCACCAATAAATCCTCTTCCGATTTCTCATTTAGTTTTAAAAGCACAACATTCTCACTTACCTGGTTTGCGTCCTGCTTATGCAAAAGTTTCATATGTTTTTAAAGCCAAGACATACCTTATGTACATCCACAGACAAAATACTGGCTGAGAGTAGGAATAATGTGCAAGTATGATTTACATATACCTGAATTGTTATCTGCCCTTGATTTTACAAACTATTGTTGTGAGAAGAGTTATAGGCTGTCCAACAAAGGCCGGTCACACATATAATAAGAGGTCTTGGAACTATGGAAGCTAATGTACAATAATTTGTAACTAGCTGTCATCTGTTGCTAGACAAATCCACAAGATTCAGCTCTGACAAAACTACCATAAATCAGGGGTTCACATTTTCCTACCCAAAGGTAGCAATTGGCCTTTGAGGAGCATGATGAAAACCATACTTCGAAAAAAGAAGGAATGCTGGGACAAAGAATCTCAATCTATTCTGCCAGGTAATTTAAAAAGCATATCGGTCAATCAGAATAGAGAAGGAAAGGACCTTGAAGGTCTTCTAGTCCAACCCCTGCTCAAGCAGAACACCCTATACCATTTTAGACAAGTGTCTGTCCAGTCTCTTGTCAAAAAACTCCAGTGATGAAACACCTACAACTCCTGAAGGCAAGTTTTTCCACTGGTTAATCGTCCTCACTATTTCTCCTTAATTCCAGGTTGCTTCACTCCTTGATTAGTTTCCATCCATTGTTTCTTGTCCTGTATATCCTGTATAAGTAAATGAAATGTATATCAAATACATTTCATTTCTGTTGACATTAGTTTCCAGTCCCGAGATCACCCTTGTTATCCTTTGCATTTGTCCAATTACAATTTAGGTCATGAAAATGCCAGCCTTTCCAGTTCCTGTCCTCTCTTTATTTGATTTCCCTGATCAAGTATCTTTGTATGGTATTGATCATACTGAAAATTTTGAGAGTAATCCTGAATTTGAAAGTTTCAAACTTGAGAAGATTTTGTAGGTGGTAATTTTGAAATATCAAAGAGAATAAATAATGTATTTCCTGACTATCTTTAACAAATTCTGCTCCTTTTCTAGCTTGGTTTCAGAGAACAGGTGACACTGCACAGGAAATGCCAAAATTAATTCCACTTCCCAATGATTATAAATTAAATCTTTACAGGTCTTCAAACATGTAAATAACCTTTGCCTTTGCGGAGACTTTGTTTGGGGTAATTGGAGTCGTTGTGACATGCTTTTAATATCTAAATAAACTGACTGGCATTCTGATACCAAATTCTATATAATTGTTGAAGTATTTTTTCAAGAGTAAACTTATACAAAACCAGTCTATAGATTATTTGAACTTGAATTGTCACCAAGGTTTATCCTGGAAAATCTTCAGCTAAGAAATAATTAAAGCTGGGAAAAAGTCTTTCAGCCCACCAAGGCCACGTGTCAATAATGATAAACCTAAAATAAGATGCATCTTCTTCCAAGCTGTGCATCTATCCCTTTACATTTTTTTTAATTTGTTCAAGACATTATTTCATTTCCCATAAAATATCTGCTCTCAAGTAAATACACTTATTTATTTTAATGTAAATCCATCAAGATTAGATAAAGCACTGAATTCTTCCATTTTGGATCCATTTAGTGCCTTTGTATAGCTGAGATTCTACTTCAGTTTATTGAGTCCATTCGTGTCCTATTAATGGAACTTGTTGCCATCATTGCTTTTGCTTTGTCATAAAGCTCTGAATTATGAACAGAGACAATTCTTTTGTAAACTGAAAAAAACAAATAAAAATAATATTCCACACGAAAATGCTCTTGGTAGAGAGAAAGAATTCTTCAATTTAAAAAAAATTCCCACTCTTTTGTGTATTAATCTGTCATGTTGTCAGGGAAACAAACACATGTTTACTTTTCACATATTAAATGCTATACACATCTCCAGTCTGACATGTGTTTCACAAAACAAATCCATGCAGAAATCATTATGAGTGGCATCCAAAGGTGGGCTGCACTTTCATTGACAAGGGGTTCAGTGGTTGTGAGTACTCACGTGCCGCGTTGCAGCTTCAGTGCAGCTTCAGACAGGCAGCTAATTGACTCAGGCAGCTCCAGTGAGTACAGCAGGGTGGCACAGAACTCACCTGGTCAGCCTGGGTGGGGGAAAAGTTAGTTATTTCTGGAAAGCATAACACAAGGGTAGGTGGGCAGGCTCAGCCAGAGATCACAGCAAGGGGTTCGCCCGAACCTCACCAACCATCCAGCAGCCCATCACTGGTGAAATCTACGAGAATTAACAAACAGGTCAGTAAAAGGCAAAAGTAAGTAACTACTAGGTAGGTCTTTTATTTTAATGAATATTGAGGTGGATAAAATACAATGAAAAGGCAGTACAGGGGAATGGGAAATTAAAGGCAGTTCATAGCAGTTTTTCTAATATGCTGCCTTCCAAATGTACCAGGATACAATTATCAAAATTCCCAGCCACTATAGCCAACGGTCATATTGGTTAATCACTTTCATTTGCAAAATTCTAAACAGGATTTAGAATGAATTCAGATGTGAATTCTTAAAGCTTTGACTGAGGAATGTAGATTCTATGATATGATATATCACTTTCAGTTAGCATCCCAGCATTTAAAATAGTTCTATAGTTCATCATTTGAGAAGGTTACTAGATAATACTTCCATGTTCTCAAACCATTCACTCAACTCATTTATGAGCATGGTAAGTAACACAAACCACAGGGTAGAGTTCTATGCAAGCCTTACAGGAAACCTAAAGATCAACCAGATCTTTAGCTTTCTAGCTAAAGTAGAGTAAGCAGAAATAATATTTTCACAGAATTTCAAAAACTTGGTGCTTTGAAATTATTCCTGCAACTTCCTTGACAAATCATCATTAAGAATATACCAAAGGAATCTAATCAATGAAAAGTTACAGAGGTTATACTGTGAACTTTCTGAAACACACCATGAATTTTGTCAGACCTCATAAAAAGGAATCAGTATTTGGAAAAAATATTTGAAAGGAAAAACTACCTAATAATTTCAATTTAGCTTATTATATAAAAAAGAAATCCTAGTTTTGGATCTCTTTCAACAGCTGAGTATGTCAACAATTTATTTTTGCATTTTGAAAGAATCAACTTCAAGCAAGAATTGCACTACAATAGTACAGCTGCTGTTTTATACATAAACATACATAGAATTATATATATGGAATGTTTTTTGCTTAAATCCTTCTGGTGGTTCTTCAAATAAACTGTATCTGGACTAAAATCATTTTCCTTCTGATAAAACTTAAAATTGTTACCAGGTATAATTTCCCAAAGATGGTTCTCTGCAGAAAAGTTCAGATTTAATTTCTCAATGTTCTCCCTCATAATAGTATTTCAAAACAAGCTCTCTCTTTTTTGTTTCTCATTTATCTATTTTTATACATATTTCTAAGCTAAGTCAGAACCTTTCTGGATTCTTTTGATATTAGAAAGAAAGTTAGAGGATCTTGTTGGGTGGCCATCCTTCTTTATTTTTGTTTGTGAAGTTTGCCATATATTTCTATATATAGCAATGGCTACACATTGCATGCTAGATTTTTAGACACTTTCATAAAATAACAGCCTGGCACTTAGTTTATAAAAAAGAAGAAAAAGGAAACTGGTAAGTCTAATGTCATATCTACACCATAAATCTAACCTACTCTGCACTTAATGCAGATATGTCCTGGCAACAGTTAGAATCTTTGAACAATCCTCTCAACCTACAAGCCTTCTGATATGTTGAGGTTGCAACATCCAAAATTCCAATCAACCAAATGGCCTAGACATTCTATCAATTGCTATTCCATCCCAGCTGAGGAAGACTGCTCAAAATGTAAACTATAGAACTGTAGCAAACCATTTGCTAGCCTAATAGATTTGTCTATTGCATAGAAGTTAAAGAGACATATTATGAATCCCCAATCCAAATTATAGTCCTGGTAGTTATAAAGAGTTATAAATCCCCACCTTACACTTTACAACTACCATAAACTAGCTAAATAATCTTAGGTGAACTGTTTTCTGTCAACCTCTGCTTTCCACAACATTTGCAATCTGATGTAATTTGCAGAGTCATTGTAAAGACCACAATGAAATGAATTGCTTTCAACTTTTGAAAATACTATGCCAGCTTTAAATATTATAGAAGAACCAGTGGGTTCTTCAACTGAACTTTCAGATCAAAATGAAAGCTTAATCACTCTCTTTTTCCAGGATATTTCATTCCACTTTCTCCTCCTTATTGGAAGAAACTAATGCCCCAAAGACTGCTATGGAACCATAAAGTTTCCCTGAACTTGAGCTTAACTCCTAGCAATTACATGGAGGTATCTGCATAACTTTAGTTAATCAACCTATGTTTGTTTTCTTTTTCAGATGTCTTTTTCTAACTCCTCTCTTTGAGATTCTTTAATGATATTCTGTTTTTTGCCTGGCCTGGGGATTATTCAGATTGTCAGTCAAACAGTTATCTGGTTCTTTTTTTTCTGAAAAAAGGAAAGTCCTGCAAAAGGGCAGGCTCATGTAAGCCAGCTAAGTTTTATTAATTTTCCAAGCACCCAAATGAGTATCTAAATCAGAAAATCCTATACTCACAGTGATGGGGGTGAGAATCCACGTACACTAAGACATATAAATGGAACTTGGGGCAATTGTGTAATTTAGAACTAAAATGTTATGTTTATGCAAGGAAGACAAAGCATAGAAGAAGTGAAATGTAAGCTTGAGAGATTCTTGAGAAAGAAATGGAATGTTAGAACTGAATATGGCAGTTACAGATAAGTATAGAGCTTTGATTGAATAGAGAATTAATGCAAGTGTATAAAGCAATAAGTGAAAAGATCCATTGATAATTCAGGGAGGAGGAGTAAAAGTCACAGAATACCAAGCAGTCAATATATAAAAGCAATGATATTTTACAATAAATATTTCAGCTCGCAAACTGAGTTTAATCAAGAAAAAATCAAAATATACACATTGTTTATAATCTAAACATGCTCATATTCTGATAATAAGATTTAAGCAGTGTGTTTTTAATATTAAAAGATTTATGACTTTCCTACAAAATTAAAATGCATAGTCACCTTCAAAGAAACATTGACTCCTGGTGACTGTAAACATATCCACACAAAATTTTTTTTAGTAATAACATGGAAACAATTTGTCACAATCTTTTAAATTTTTTTTAACTTCGTTTCGCCCATATTGCTGAAATACTCTGGAAATCCCCCTAAACTGATCAGCTATTTATAATCTATCTAAATATCCTCACCTGTTGCAACTCTTGCAGCACAGATACTGTAACCCACAAACAAAGACGGATGGATGATGGATGGATGAATCGATGAAATGGGGTGGGAGACAGAGAAAAAGAGAGAGAGATGAACAGCAGCAAGACATCTTAAGGCAATCACTAAATTATCAGTACGATTTTCCAAGATTAACTAAGGTGGAGGAAGTTTTTTTTCCAGTTAACTAAATTGTTGACATAAATTCATGAATAAAAATACGATGAACTGTTGAAAACAAAGGAAATGACAAAAGAATTACAAATGCTATTTTCATGCCCCAAAGTAGGAATGTCTTTTAGAATTAGCTTGAAGATTAGCTGCTGCTTAAGAGGGAGCTAGTTAATTTATTCTCTAATATATGAATAAAAATATCTCCCAGCTACCTCTTCCTCTTATTTTAGAGAAATAGAAATAGAATAACAGAGTTGGAAGGGACCTTGGTCTTCTAGCCCAATGGTTATCCAACATCTTTTTAAAAACTTCCAGTGTTGGTGCATTCACAACTTCTGGAGGCAAGTTGTTCTATGGATTAATTGTTCAAACTGTCCGGAAATTTCTCCTTACTTCTAAGCTGCTTCTCTACTTGATTAGTTTCCACCCATTGCTTTTTGTCCTGCCACTAGGTGCTTTGGAGAATAGCTTGACTCCCTCTTCTTTGTGGAAGCCCCTGAGATATTGGAACACTGCAACAAAGTTGGATAAATCTTCTTTAACTTCTTTGTACAGATTCCTCTTCATCTCTAACCTTCATTATATTACCTTCTTCCTTTACTTTCTTGTTTTATACACACACACACACACACACACACACACACACACACATATAGATGTGTGTGCTGTTTAGCTTCCTTCGGGTATTATCCCACGTCATTGTAGTTCTGTTAAAGTTGTAGCAACGTTTCAGCAGAATCTCATCTGCCATCATCAGGCTTCTGTATGGATGTGGGTCTTACAGCTCCTGGTTTTAAATTTGAGGCTGGTCCATTTTGATTGGTTGGGAGCCTGGACCTGTGTTCATTGGACTTGGAGTTTGATTGATTGGTGTTCCTGGTTTCTTCTGTCTGTTTTGTGACTTTGATTGGCTGGCAACACTCTGTTCTTGTGTTGGAGGCTTTCAGTGCAGCTTGGCTCCGTGTGAAGGGACGGCTGCTCTTCATTAGCAAGCTGCTATTCATTAGCAAGCTGGGTTTCATCTGGGTGCCTGGTGGGGGGGTGTTTGGGTTGGAGCTATCAGAGGGAGTCTGTTTTTGCCCAAGTGTTTGCCTGGCTTGTGGCATGGAGATCTTTCTATTTGAGAGTGCAGGCTTCCAAATGATTGACAGTCTGCTGGAATCATCTTCTATACATGCTGTCAGGTCTTTTTTCAATCTCTATGGCTTCTCTAATGATTCTGTGGTTGGGGTTTTCTATAGTGGCTAGGGTTTTAGTGCCATTGAAGTTGATGTTGTGACCTGTGGTTTTCATGTGTTGGACTAGTGAGGAGGTGTGTTCCAGCTTTTTTACTGCATTTTTGTGTTCATCTACGCGGGTACTTATTCTTCTATTGGTCTGTCCAATGTATGTGGCTGGGCATGATGTACAGGGAATTGCGTATATGCCTTGGTTTTCCAGGTCAATTTTGTCTTTGGGGTTCCTCAGGATGGCTGCTATTTTTTTGTCTGTTTTGAAGGCAGTCTTGATGTGATGCCTGTGTAGT
>BLBF01000053.1:2570316-2580558 GCA_015471245.1 Laticauda colubrina
TGTTTTTTTAAGTTATCGCGGGTACTTACATGTGTGCTGTTCAGCTTCCTTCGGGTATTATCCCACGTCATTGTAGTTCTGTTAAAGTTGTAGCAACGTTTCAGCAGAATCTCATCTGCCATCATCAGGCTTCTGTATTGTGTTCATCGTCATCAGGATTCTGTATTTTGCTTTTGTGGAAGCTGTTGGCTGTCAGTATTTTAGTCAGGGTGCATAGTTCAGTCTTTATGTGTGTTTTATTTGCCAGGCATTTGGTTCTGGCAATTAGCGTTTTGGCCACAGAGTCTATCTGTGCTGGGTGGTGGTGGGATTGGGCGTTGAGGTAGTGGTTGGTGTGTGTTTTCTTCTGGCATATGGTGTGTCCTAGTGTGCCATCTGTTCTTTTGTAGATTAGTACATCTAGGAATGGTAGTTGTTTGTTTGTTTCTGTTTCCATGGTGAACTTGATTTTGGGGTGTGTGCTATTTAGTTGTGTTAGGAAATTGTTTAGGTTTTCTTTTCCATGGGGCCAAATAACAAATGTGTCATCGATGTATCTTAACCATAGTTTGGGTTTGTGTGTGGTTTTGGCTAGGGCTCTGGATTCGAATTCTTCCATGAACAGGTTTGCAATGATGGGTGACAGTGGAGGCTGTGGTGGATCAGTGGTGGATCCCTTAGGGGCTCCTTTAATTTGCTTGTATCTTTGTCTTTTGTATATGAAATATGTGTTAGTTAAGCAGTGTTCTGCTTTATTCCATGAGGTGTTTAGCTGGTTGGAATTTATTTTTGATGATTTGTAGGGTTTCTTTTATCGGGACTTGAGTGAATATTGAAACCACATTGAAACTTACAAGCAGATCTTCTTGTCCCACGTGCAGATCTCTGATCATTTCCAAGAGGTGATATGAGTTTTGTACATGTGAAGCTGCTGCTTCAGCATGGGGCTGTAGCTGCTTTGCTAGGTATTTGGCTAGGTTTTGTAGTGGTGCTCCTCTGGAGCTGACTATGGGTCTGACAGGCCTTCTTTGTGTATTTTTGGGAGGCCGTATAATTTGGGGCATCTGGAAGATTTTTCTCTTGGGATGATCGTCTGTTGGATCTCTTTGCTAATGTGGCTGGTTATAATTTTCTTCTTGGTTATTTTTTCCAGATACATTCACGCACACACATATATATGTAGTATGTATATATGTGTGTATATATATGTATGCATGAGTGTATACACATATATACAAACACACACATATACATATACATACATATGTACATTACATACACATACATTTATATAATCCTGGGTTGACTGGTTTGCTTGGAAGTGAGGCTTCTTTCAGGCTTATATATTCCTATGTAGATGCAACATACAATTTATTGGGCAGGGAAAGGAATCTCCAGGCTAAGCTGGATGAGTTGACTGGGAAGAAAAACATACCAAGAGAATAAATCTCCAATGCAGTAATATGGGAGAGGAATTGGACACATCTCAAAATGTTGCAGGATGGACATAAATTTATGTTTACAGAAACAAAAGTCTTCATTATACAGTAGAAAATAAGTATGACTCCTATGCTGGCAAAGGAGCTGGAAAGAATTCTCAAAGTTATGTTCTTCTGAAAAGAAGCCATCCCCCTATTTCCTAGGATATTCATTAAATGCTTCTCTTTTTAAAAAAAGAAAAAATGACAGTCCCAATCAGCAGCTGCCTTAAATTAATTTCCATTCCTGCTATTTGGCAGCAGTAGATAAAGGAGAAATCCACTGCAGTTTCTGCACCCTGGTTACTGCACCACCACACTTACAAATATCTTCATAAAACATCTTCAATTACTGAGCAAAAATTCTGATTTGCCAACCACCTGCATATAAAAGAATCATGTATGATATACTGCATATATTTGTTAATGGTGAACTGGAGTGGCTTCTTGTACATTGCTGAAATAACTCTTAGATGTATATTTTTACAATGTACATTGTAGCTTTAACATTATATTAGATGTTCATTTGTCTGTAGAATCACATAATTTATTTGCTATGTATGAAAGAGAGAAATAACTATCAAAACAGATTTAGGACTTTAATCAAAGTCCAATTCCCAGAACTTGGGTACTTAATACAGTTGCTGCTTTTTTCATTCTTTTCTCCCAGAAGAACAAGGAACAATATGAAGAAAACAACTGCATTTCATAGAGAGAAATTGAAGATAAAATGTATAGAGACCTAATTTCACAAGGAGTCAACATCTTGAGAAGAGTTTCCATGTTACTTCTTTGCTGCCGGTTGTTGTATTGAGGGAATGAGAAGAGTCAAGGAAGGGGGTACACCTCAAGACCAGCACATTCATCTGTGCTTTTGTCTCTACATAGGAGTTGCACACCTCTGAACTATGTTTATAATTTCATAACAAAAATTACATGCAAATATTGATTTGGAATATTTATTGTATTTGCAAAGACTTGAGAAAAACTCCTTAAGGAACAAAGTAATGGATTCACTTGATCTCCTTAGTATTCAGCCTCAACATAAGATGTTTTAAACCTGATACCAGGTGAAAAAGTTCTCTTGAATTTTTTTCTATCAGTTCTCAATTTGCTTTTGGTATTAGTTCACAAGAGACAAGAATGTAGGACAAATTATTCTTGGTAGAAATGTAGTGTACTTGAACTGTTTTATAGAGGTGGCCAAAGTGTGTATGAATGTTGTCCTTCATTATATTATCATTTCCCAGTGATCTTCAGCTTCCCTTGCTTTCCGTGCTCCAGTTAAATCACAAGGGAAAACATGATAAGGAAATTCTTTTCACTATTTCTTTTTTCAGAAGCTAAATGTAATATAAGAATGTATTGTCAATTTCTTCTTCTCTTGGGAGAAAAATAGAGAAATGATTTATCCATTCTCTGCCAACAAATTTAGTGGAGTTTTGAAAAGCCACTTGTAAAATAAGTAAAATAAAAGGGCAATGAAAGTAAAAGCTTTATTTTCAACTGCTATATGAATCTTTATGAAACAAAGAACAGACCTATATCCTTATATCAGGTCATAATATTAATTGTCAGTCTTTAGCTTCAAACCAAGAAAGGGGAATAACATTTAAAAGAAACTACCATGGCAATATCCACCAGTTCCATTTTTGGATGATAACCAGGGTTTTGCTTAATAATACCTGGAAAATGTTGTTCACAGCTCTTCATCAAATCCTCAGAGTAAAGAATTCATTTGGAGTTAATGTTTCAATTAACTGCCCTCTGCTAAGAAAGGCAAGTGATTCAACTGAAAGTCAAAAATAAATCCATTGAGTTTTAATGACATTTTTAAATAATTTTTCTATTGCTAGGTAGAAAAGAAGAGCAATTCTCCTACACAGGAGAATTGGGATTTTGAAATAGTATAGATCCTGTAAATAACAAACAAAAAAAGCAAGCAGCAGAGAAACGGGCTGCGATTGGTGTCTTTAAAGAAAAGAAATGGAGCCAGACTCAAAGAAGGTGGAGCCTCCTCACTGACGGACCATAGATTGCGACTCTGTGGCTATGATCCATGCTCTTTTATTGGAGAGCCCCGATCATTACGATTAGGGGCTGAAGCTGCCTTGAAGGGGCAGTGGAGTAAGGGGAAGCCGCAAGCCAGGTTGAGGGGAGCTGCATCTCCCCTCCTGGGCTTGGTCTTTTTTCCCCCAAAGAAGACTGCAGCAGTGGTTTAAAATGGCCACCCCAAGGAGGAGGACTCAGATGGATTAAGATTTGTGCAGGAGGGAATAAAGAGGTGGATAACTTCTGAACCGGGACAATTGGGCGATGCAACTTAAGGCCCTGTCACACTGCCCAATGGATGCAAAATGTTAACAACGGACGAGAAAAATGTTCCATCCGTTGTTATCCGCTTTCAGAAGGGGCAAAAATTTGCATAACCGAAGTGGATAACACGGAAAGGAACGGACGCGGGGAGGACGCAGGGCAGATGGAAAGCGGATGTGGAACGGAAGCCCAGCGGATGGAAGCGGATGAGAGCGGATGGCTCATCCACTAGGCTTCCGGGGGACCTCAGCAAAGTGGACACGGAACAAATACAGCGGATGCAGAATGGATGCCGAACGGATGAAGCGGATGCACAGTGGATGCACAGCGGAAGCCTAGCGGATGCCGAGCGTTAATTGTGCATGCGGGGAGGATGCATTTCGTCAGCCCCACGGATATAACGGAAGAAGCTCGGAAGCAGGTCGCCATTCAGAGGAAAGACCTGCTGCCGGAGGGATTGACTGCCTTGCCTGCCCTGCCTGCCAGCCTTGCTGCCAGCCTTGCTGCCAGCCTCCCTGCCAGCCTCCCTGCCAGCCTTGGTGTCTGCCTCCCTGCCAGTCTTCCTGCCAGCCTTGGTGCCAGCCTTCCTGACAGCCTTGGTGCCTACCTGCCTGCCAGCCTGCCTTCCAGCCTTCCTGCCAGCCTTGGTGCCTGTCTTCCTGCGAGCCTTGGTGCCTGCCTGCCTGCCAGCCTTCCTGCCAGCCTTGGTGCATGCCTCCCTGCCAGCCTTCCTGCCAGCCTTCCTGCCAGCCTTGGTTCTTGCCAGCCTCCCTGCCAGCCAGCAAACCCACAACCATGCGGAAGCACAGCAAACCTCAGCCATCTGCTGCCAGCCCTTGCAAGAGGGACAGAGCTACCATCCCGCCCCCTGGCCCTCACTCTGCTTCTGCTGGGCCTTCTGCAGCACGGGCTCGCTCTTCTGGGGCTGGGGCTTCTGCTGTTTCTGCTTCTGGAGGAGCTGATGACAAGCACTCCAGCACCAGCCACCTACACAGCACCTGGACCCTTCACCCCTGAGACTGAGCGACCAAGAGGAGTGCCAGAGACTCATTTTTGTTTTATAGATTCTTGTTAATAAAGTCTATTTTTGATTCATACACTTGCTTCATTTCTTTTTTTTTTAATGAAGTCTTGGTGTAATCTTTTAGAAATTGTTTAAGCCTTTGCATGCTTGTGGGATGGGTTAAGATAGCAGTGGGATGGGCAGGGATACCTTTGGGGTGGGTAAGGATAGCAATGGGATGGGCAGGGATACCTGTGGGATGGGTAATAGCTGTGGGATAGATAAACCTCCAGTGCAAGCAGAGTGGGACTGTATGGTCCACCCTCCCAGGTGCCACACCTTTGGCCCTTTATTATCAATAACAATTTATTCATTGATCCACACATGTCAACATAAACACAACTCTTTATTAAATGCCCTGTTCATTGTAGGGCCACCCAACATACATGGCACAACCTCATCAGTGTTATGCCACAGGCTCAAGGAAGCATCCATTAACCATCTATCATCCTGTCTTGCCACTCCACTGCTCCAGCTGGGGAGTTGCACCAGAGTTTCAGGAGGTTGCTCTGCTTCTTCCCTTAATGTGGGGCTCTGTTGGGGCCTTGCACATCCTGAGTGTCTATCAGGTTTCGCCCTTGCCTCCATTCCCCAAGCTCCATGTCCCCATTGCCTTGCTGGAGGTCCATGAGCCTGTTCTGCAAGACTGGGTAACGGGTGCGCATGAGATTGTGCAAGATGCAGCAAGCTTCCATGATCCTCCTCACGGTCTGTGGGCGAAGCTGCATGGTGGTGAGAAGTACCTGGAACCTGTTGGCCAGGATGCCAAAGGCATTCTCCACCACCCGCCTTGCCCTGGACAGCCTGTAGTTGAAGATCCTCTCTTCACGGGTGAAGTATTTGGAGGTGTAGGGCTTCATGAGGTAGGTTGTGGGGGAGAAGGCGTCATCCCCCACGATGAAGTAGGGCACATCTTGCGTGCCGTTGGGCAGGGGTTCTGGATCTGGGAAGCCCACAGTAAGGTTGTGTTCCAGCCCCCCCCCTTGAGGTCACTTGAGTTGTATACCTGGGCATCTGAAGATGAGCCGTTGCCTGAAGCATCGATGTACATGAACTTGTAGTCAGCATCGACCATGGCGAAGAGGATGATGCTGAAGAAGCCCTTGTAGTTCTGATAAGAGGACCCTGAGTTGGCTGGCGCTTTGCAGGCCACGTGCTTGCCATTGATGGCTCCAACGGTGTGTGGGAAGTTCCACCTCTGATACCACTGCTCTGCAACTTTCTTCCATCCTTCTTCAGTGGAGGGGTACTGGAGGAGCTCCTCCTTGTATTCTTCGATGATGGCCTGCACCACTTCTCTGACCACAATGCTGATGGTGTTGTGTGGCACCCTCCAGCCACTGCATCCAGTACTGCATGCTCCTGTAGGTGGTCCCTGAGGCCAGGTGGTGCAGAGTGAGTGCCACCTTGAGCCCAGGTTCCAGGCTGGGCCGGAAGTTGGTGTTTGCCTTGGTCAACCTGGGTGTCAGCCGCTGCACAACTTCGTCAAACATGGCTGGAGGCATCCTCATTAAGTTCTGGAACGCCCATGTATCTTTGTTCCTGAGCTCCACCATCAGCTTGTTGTACAGTCCGTACTCTGCTCTTCTCCGGATCCATTTTCGGACCCAGACACTTCTTGGCCGCCTCTTTTTCTTCCCATAGTAGAGTTCACAGAGCCTGTAGATGGCTTCGTAGTGTTGCAGAAGGATGGTGGCTGCCAAAAGGACTGTGGTACGATCTACAGTGGACATGACTGGATGCTGTGGAAGAGCAAGAGTCAGATGAAGGCTGCAGAGGTCTGCACAGGTGGTCTGCTGGTCTGAAAGTGCGATGCAGACGAGTTGCTCCCCCTTTTTATAGGCAGTGTAGGTGTCCCTTTGCATCCTCTAGGCATCCTCTAGGCATCCTCTGGACATCCTTAATATCCGAGATATTAAACATTCCCCTCTGCGAACATTTTTTCTGCTTTAAACGCTTTGTTTCCGTGCTGCATCCGTTCTGCATCTGTTCCGCGTCCATTCCGCTTCCTCCCGGCGTCCGGGTGAATGCGAGTTGCATGGATTTGCAGCGGATGTCTAGCGGATATAGCGGATGCATAGCGGATGCGTAACAGATGCGTAGCGGATGCGTAGCGGATGCGTAGCGGATGCAGAACGGACGAACTGGATACAGTTTTCGCGCAAAAGTTTTAGGTAGCTGAAAACTTTTGGAGTGGATGAAACGTCCATAAACAGATGCTGGACGGATAGAGAGAATAAAAAACGGAGGCAGTGAGTACAGAACGGATACATCGCGTTAACCAACAGATGGCAAGGTTTTTTGTCCGTTTTACATCCTCTTTGCATCCGTTGGTTCAGTATGACATGGGCTTAAGTATGCATATATGAATGTATAATTGCTGTCATATTTGTATGTAAAGGTGATGACCTGGAAAGATGTTGTCCACTAAAAAGAGATTTTTGTTTCTGTTCCATCCGGAAAAATGCGAGATAGACCGGGTTCCAATAGCAATGTCTTTATTTCAACTATATAGAGCAAAGGAACGGTTTGGCTCAAGCCGCAGCAGTATTTATATCCAGCTTGCCTGCCAGCTTGTAGCCAATGGCAGTTACTTGATTTTGCTGCCTTTCGGCGGTTCTCCTGGATTGGTTCCTAGTGAACCAATCCCATGAAGGCCTTTCTGGCCAATCAAATTTGAGACATTTGGAGTATACCATTTTATACAGAACACCCCTACCCCCTTAGTTTAGTCCTACGTGGGTGACGTAGTCGCGCAGGTAGGTGGGGATTCTTCTGACTCTACTGGACTTGTGCAGTTCATTTTCGTTGAAGATTGCAACCGGTTCTGATGGGGTTACTGTCTCTCCAGCTCTTCTCCATGGAACCGCCTGGAAGGGTGAGTCAGCCATTTTGCTACCACTTGTGTTGCTCAGGCCGGTGGTTTTGCCACTCCCTCCTGGCTTTCCCGGGCAGGTCGAGCTGGCTCGGCTGGCCCCTTCCAGGACGGGTTTCTCTTTGTCTGGATTATTTCCGCAAGTCTCATCTAACCGTAAATGTTCTTTTTGCTGTTTTTGATTGGTTAGATGTTCTGGATTTATTTTAAAAAGTTCTTTATTATTATTTTCTTGTATTTCCCCCCCCCCCCTTCTTTGGTTTTGTTTTCGTCAATTTTTATTATTTGGTGTTGTGTATTTGTATTTCGTTCAATATTTCGGGAACGAAGCTGGTCTATGTGCCACTTCCATTCCCTGTCATCGTCTATGGTTAGGCGGATAGGACCGGGGGCCTATTATTTGTGTGATTGTGGCTGGAAGCCATAGAGGGTCCCCAGTGAAATTTTTTGCATAGACTAGGTCGCCAATTTCGAACGTGTGGAAACGGCTGGAGGAATCAGGCTTTTTTTCCAAAGTATAGTTTGGATGTAACCTATCTAATTGTGACCTAAGTTTTCTCCCCATTAACAATTTTTCTGGGCTCTTGTTACTTACAGTGCTGGGGGTGATATGTTGGAGGGTAAGTAGACAGTTAATTTTATCCTGGACATCCCCGAGGTCCATTTTTTCTAAACCCTCTTTCGTAAACCTGACCATTCTCTCGACCCTACCATTTGCTGCCGGGTGGGCTGGCACGGTTAGTGCATGGCGTATACCTAGGGAGGCTAGGTACTGTTCAAATTGTATAGCGGTTAGTTGAGGCCCGTTGTCAGACATTGGGACGTCCGGCAATCCATGGGTTGTGAATAGTTTGTTGAGTTGTTTAATAACCGCATCGGTTGTCGTAGATGACATTACTACAACTTCCAACCAATTTGAGTATGCATCTACGACAATCAAAAAGGTACGCCCCCTAGTAGGACCCATGAAGTCAATGTGGATCCGTGACCAGGGGCATTGTGGGGTCTCCCAGTCCCTTATGGGTGTTTGTGGTGTGGTTTTCTGGCATTTAGTGCAACTAGCAACCCAGTATTCAATATCCTTATCGAAACCAGGCCACCAGACATAGCTCCTAGCTAGGCTTTTCATTTTTACAATACCAGGGTGGCCCTCATGAAGCATGCCCAACACTCTAGTTTGTAATCTAGCAGGAATTACCACCTGATCACCCCACAATAAACAGCCTTTTAAAATTGAAAGTTCAATCTGTCTGGTCCGGAAAGGTTTAAAGTTTTCAGTTTTTTGGTTTTCCGGCCAGCCTTTACCTACCCAGTTTAAAATGCGGGCAGTCACTGGGTCTTTGGCGGTGGCTCTGGCAACATCATTTGCAGATATTGACAGTTTGGGGCCTGTTTCTATTTGCAGGGTGGTCATTGTTGGTGCTGGGTCTTCCTCTGTCATTGGCAGCGGTGTTCGACTTAATGCGTCTGCATGGGAGATTTGTTTCCTGGGTCGATGTGTCAATGTGTAAGAGTATGCTGCTAGGAATTCTGACCATCTAGTCATCTGTGGGGACAAAATCTTCGGTGTAGGTTTGTTTCCCGCCAGAATTCCTAGTAACGGTTTATGGTCAGTGACAATGGAATATGTTCTTCCATAGAGGTACTCGTGAAAACGTTTCACTCCGGCGACAATAGCCAGGGCTTCTCTTTCTAGTTGACTATAGTTGCATTCTGCTTTAGAAAGAGTCTTTGAGTAATAGGTGATGGGTGCCTCTCTCCCATCTGGCAATTGGTGGCTCAGGATGGCACCGACTCCAAACGGTGAGGCATCGTAGGTGACCGTCAATGGAAGTGTGTTACTAAACTGGATAAGAACGGTGTCTGAGGTTAATAAATTTTTTATTCTCTGGAATGCCTTTTGTTCTCTATGACCCCAAGTCCAATTAGTTTTCTTATCCAGCAAATGGTGTAATGGTTCTGCTATCATTACTTTGTGGGGGAGGAATACGTTATAGAAGTTTATTAGACCCAAAAATGCCTGCAATTCCGTTTTGTTTTTTGGTTGTGGTGCGTCTCTAATAGCCTTGACCTTTTTTTCTGCAGGGTGTATACCCTCTCCGTCAATTAAGTAGCCCAGAAATTCGACGCAATCAGTCATTAAGCAGCATTTTTCCTTTCTAACTTTCAGGCAGGATTCTCTAAATATTGTTGCACTTCTCTTAGTCTTTTTTCTATTTGGGTCATATCTTTAGCCAAAATTAGGACGTCGTCAAAATATGGTACGACCCCAGGTTTAACCGGTGTTACTATTGGCGTCTCCCACCTAGCATGGTCAATAAATTCTAAGACCCCTTGGTCAATTATTTTATTCAATTGTTCATCTATTTTTGCTTTTAACGCAAAGGGAACTCATCTGGCTTTTAACCTTCTAGGGGCCACCTGGGGGTCTGAACTAAAGATAATTGGGGTCCCCTGGTACCTGCCTAGGGTGCCATCAAAAATGTCCTGGAACTCGTGAATCAGGCTTTCTTCCCAGTCGGTTGCGGCTA
>BLBF01000053.1:2580568-2598648 GCA_015471245.1 Laticauda colubrina
GTCCTGGAACTCGTGAATCAGGCTTTCTTCCCAGTCGGTTGCGGCTACTCGGTCTACTCCGGTCATTCCGATGCCCAATGGTGCGAACCATTTGATGCCCAGGAGGCTGGGTCAGTCTCTGTCGACTATTGTTAGAGGCAGGACTTCGACGTGCTACCATATAATTATTCGATTCCCTTGGTAGTCCTTTAGAATTAATTTTTGTTTCTGGAGTTCTTTTAATTTGATATTTGGGACCAATCGTCTGATTGTGTCCCAAGACACCATTGACAGGAAAGATCCTGAATCGACTTCCATCTCGCAGGGGCTTCCTTCAATTTTTACGATTCTTTTGACTTTTCTCCTGCTTTCCGTCTGAGCGCTTCCGATAGTGACAGTTTGATGGGTCTTTTCTCGGTTACTGACTCGTTTGTTGCGCTCCCACTTTCTCTCGGCTTGCTTCGATTCAGCTTATGGTGGAGAGTTACTGCATCTGTTAGGGCTGTTATTTTTGCGATTCCTACAGATGTAGGAATCTCGATGTGTTCCCTTTTCTTGCAAGCTCGGCAGATGGCATCAAGGAATCTGCAATCGGCTCGAGGGTGGTTTCCTCCGCAGCCAGCGCATTCCCTCCAGTTTCTTTTTTCACACCTTTTTTTGTTGGCGTACAGGCGGTGGGCCTCATTGTCATCATCTTCGGATTCTGATGTTTCATCAAAATCTTCGTGATGTGTGGTGGCAGGAACTTGCTTCTTTCCTCTGGCTAGGATCGTTTCATTGTTATTCGCATTCATTTGCTTCATAGTGGCCGCTGACTTTTTCGCGTCTTCTGCGGCTGTGGCTTCTGCGATTGCTTCAGCCACTGTTATATTGGGTTTATTTAGCAATTTACTTTGTAAATTAGAGTCTTTTAGGCCTAGGACCACTCGATCTCGCATGGCTTCATCTAAGTTCAGGAACTCGCATGCTCCCCCCAGTTGTCGGAGGGCTGCCACAAGGTCAGCGATGGTCTCGCCTTCTTTTTGGTCCCTTCAGTAGAACTCATACCATTTTATGAGATTTGACACTACTGATGCGTAGTGAGCCTTTAGCATCCACTGGAGTTCAGGCTAGGTCATTTGTTTTAAGTCTCTGGGCTTCGCCAAAGCTTTGGCCATCTTGAATACGGTTGGTCCACAATGCGTTTGGAAGACAGCCCTCCTACACTGGTCTGAGATCTCCTCCATCTTGTTGCTTTCTAAATACATTTGAAAACGGTCTACATAGGATTCCCAATGCTCTTCATTGGGATTGTAGGGTGCGGGCGGTGCATTATTTCCGGCCATCGCTTCTAGCCTGGATTTTCAATTCGCTGCGTGCACAGTTTCACGTTTTAGGACAATCCCATCCTTGTCGCCAGTGTTCCGTCCAGAAAAACGCGAGGTAGACCGGGTTCCAAAACAGCAATGTCTTTATTAAACTATATACAGCAAATGGAACAGTTTGGCTCAAGCTGCAGCAGTCTTTATATACGGCTTGCCTGCCGGCTCATAGCCAATGGCATTTACTTGATTTTGCCGCCTTTCGGCGATTCTCCTGGATTGGTTCTTAGTGAACCAATCCCATGCCCGCCTTATTGGCCAATCACATTTGAGACATTTGAAGTAAACCATTTTATACAGAACAGATAGCACTCATAATTTCTGGAAGCAAGCCATTCCACTGATTGTTCTATCAGGAAATTTCTGAGGGAAGACACTCAACTACTGGAAGATACTATGGTATCACCCCTAGTCCTGTTCTTTGTTAGACTAGACATATCGAGTTCCGTCAATCATTCATTATAGTTTAACCTCTATATCCCTTATCATTTTTGTTGCTCTTCTCTGCACTCATTCTAGGGTCTTTGACCAGAACTCAGCAAAGATTCCAAGTTCTCTAATAGCTTAGGAATCCCTCTCCCTTCTATGAGTTAAGCCTACATTCTTTAATATATGAGATGTTGAATTTTTCAGTTCAGTGATGACCACTAGACTTACTCTGCAGTTAAAATGGGGGGGGGGGGAGTTTAGGCATATACTTTGTACCAATGATCTATCTTCAATGAATGATTCCAGGACTGTTGCTTAATTAAATCCTTGCTTTAAAAGACCTGCACTTTTCATAAAACCAACAGTATATCTTCAGTTTGTGTTGCTAAATGGAATGATAGCTTTGACTAAAGCTGTCCTGAAGCCTTTGATTATAGTATATAGGTTTTCCTTTCAGAAAACCTGGCTAAACAAGATACCACTTCAGAATGAAAAAACCTTCAAGTGCCAGTAAACAGATGACATGGCTTCAAGACAACAAAACACTTATGCATGTGCATAAATCTGAGCACATATGTAGCTTCATCGAGATCAGTCTCGCTGACTCAAAGTCTACTGAAGTCACCAGGAACTTGTAAAAGGATGGCCTTACTGTTATTTTTTTACTTAGCCCCTGAACCAGGAGAGCACTTATTAGATCAATGATGTCAGGTAGTCATTCCAAGGAACTGACTGAAGAGAGACAAGGCTGGAAAATAGTAATGATTAGTTGAGTCACACTTTAGAGCAAGTCGAACAAGCATGATGTGATGATAATTACTGTCTCAGCTGAAGAGGAACAATTTACCCTCACAGAAAAGGGCAATGAAATTAAATGCATGTTTTTTCTTTAGAGAACAGTATCAAATTTGAAAGCAAAAGGCTTTTCAGCTTTTTTTCTTCAAATGTAAACAATAATATTAATAACAGCAACATAATTAAACCCTTACAGTTTGTAACTAGCCATTGTGGTTCATGAAAATACTGTTTATAACTTAGTATGTTGTACAAACTCAATAAACTATCTTTTTGTAAGCAATAGCTAAATAATCAAAGTTTTGTATGATGTAAGAAACCAACCTATAGCTCATAAGTAGAATTAGATTGTATGAAAAATGATTTAAATCCAATGGTCTGTGATAGCAAATGCACACAAATGTATCATTATGAAGACATTGTACGCTTCGTTGTTTGGCTCAAGAAAGGAGGATGTTGTCCACCATTTTTAGTCATCTCACATTGCCATTAATACTGTATTGAATGTATAACTTTACATTTGGCTTAAATGTTTTTCTTATTTATCTTTGTAACAACTGGACCTTCAAAGCATAAATCTGAGGCAAGTACTGGTTATTCATCAAAGAAAAGGAAAGTGATCACAATTGAAAATTAAATGGAAATAAGAGAAAACAATAAGAAATAAGTGAAATGCCATTTGTCATTAGAATAGTATTGGGCTACAGTCAGTCAAATTGGAACAATTTTAAAGCATAAAGTAAGAATTATGGAGCATGTGAATGGTCCTGCCCTCATGAAAGTTACAATTATTGCTAAGCCGTGTGGTGGTTTAATGACTGAAATGGAAAGGCTATTGATAA
Organism: Laticauda colubrina; assembly: GCA_015471245.1. Taxonomy (NCBI): domain Eukaryota; kingdom Metazoa; phylum Chordata; class Lepidosauria; order Squamata; family Elapidae; genus Laticauda; species Laticauda colubrina. The sequence goes on from BLBF01000053.1 coordinate 2,583,975, forward strand.
TTTGGTTAGATGATCAAAATCAGCATAATATGCCTATTAGCTTTATTTTATTCCTAGGAAGCCTTTTCAATTATTTAAAAGCTGCACATACAGCAAGTAAAGGTGATTGTGATGAAGAATCTGTTGCAAATAGAAACTTGTTCAATTGTTTCAAAGTGAGGGCAAATTTACATAATATTAAAATGCAAGGAGATATAAGTGCTATGTGTGATTTTCCCAAAATATTGAAAAAATATTGAGGAGGCAGCTTATTTGCCAGACTGGCTTATTTTGGAGAAAATGGGTTGAAAGCACCTACATTTCAAAGGAGGAAAAAAGAACTCTAGGGCATAAGGCATCAAAGGATGTTGACCTTGTAATTGTTTGGGGGTAGCACCACCAGGAATTTCAAGATCAATCTTTATTCATAAATTTCTCGCTAGCTTAGAATGCACTTCATTGTAACATTCATTAAGGCATCTTCCCATTAATTGGAAGGCAAATACAAAAGCTTGGGTTACAATTGCCACCTTTGAAGATTGGTTCTTGAATCATTTTGTCCCTGCATTATTGCTTGACCAAGAAAATTCCTGGCAAAATTCTCCTTTTGCTTGAAAATATACCAGACATCCTAGGAATTTAGTTAACCAATGTAAAAGTCATATTTTACCCCCTAATACCATATTTTTACTTAAGCCAATGGGTCAGGCACAATAACTTCTAGAGCACATTATTTACAGTGGACCTTTTCACAAGCAGTTAAAGCTACCCAAAATGATGTGATCAGTTAATGAGAGTCCTGGAGGAATTATAACATATATTATGCTATAAAACATATTGCTGATTCAATATTGAGGAGTTAAATATCAAAATAGTGTGAAGGAAGTTGTAATGTGGCCCCATAAAATAAGAAAAATATTAAAAATAAAGGAAGTTTGTTATTTATCCATATTCGCTACATTATCTATTTTGTAGTCCAAGTCAATTCATCTTCACTTGCAGCCATGTTTTAATGTATTTGGAAGTGTTTCTTAAGTTTTTTATATACACAGACAGATAGAATACATACTATATACTAAGACAGACATTTCCCATTAAATCACTGTTCTGACTTACCTCCAAATTTAACTTAAAGACATGCCTGTGTATACTGTCTCACTGAACTATGTTTCTTTATTAGAAATTTGAAATATGCAGAATATAAAAAATTACTATACTAGATGTTACTTTGGTGAAACACAAGAATTCATTTGATGGATGGAATTAGCTATAGACATATGCTTATATTTTCACATGCAAAACATATACATTACTACAAATCTACAATCCCTACATAAGCAAAATAAAAGCCCACATACTACTATAAGTTTTTAAATGAACATTTAATTGATTGGACAAAAATATTAGACTGTGTTATTTTCCTTATGGATCAAGTCAGTAATCAAAATAAAATCTTAAAGTGTGAGTGAAAAGGAGAAGCCATATCTATCATCAGTGACCAAGGATAAATGATGAGATCCACTCTATGAAATATAACTCAAAGTCTGATTAGGTTTATGACCTGCTTACATCACTTGTGGCACGACACATTATTTCACTGTTAAATGATGTGAAATACAGTGTGGTAAAATACAAAAAGATAAATTTCAACTAAATATTTTATATAACAATGAACTGTAAGATGATAAATTTAACCTAAGTTTCTTATTACAAACTCCTCCATTTGCATTTGCCTGGAGTTAAATGATCTAGATGACCTCCTTTTATCATTGTTTCATTGATCTGGCTGTCAGAATTGGCTATTTCTTAACACACTAACTCTATTATAGTCTTGGAACTTAGAATTAACATGTCAGTTTGGGATGTCTTGAAGGGAATTCAGGAGGAGCATTCCATCTGGAATAAATTCTCAGAAGAGTTGCTTCTGAGATTTTTCCTTAATTATTGGGTATAAGTTAAAGAAACTTAAAGATCCAAATATATCAGCTTTTACTAGAAATAAGTTCCACTATATTCCGTGGACAGAGTTGTTCACTGGGTACACAGTAAAGTAAAAGTAAAGATGGCAACTGCAATAATGTGATTGAGGCTCTCATGTATGCTCTCATGTAGATCATAACCAAGACATGAATAATTGTGAGCAGAATCTCTGAACCCAACAGTGCATAATTGACTTAGAAGATGGAGTTATGTCCTGGCCAAAAATATCATCTGTTCTTTAACTAGGAATTGTGAGTTTTGGAGGACTTCCAAATTGCCTTATGAGATCTAAGAAAAGGGGGAAACCATTCAGAATCAAGGTTGGAGATATCCAGATCCTGATTCTGGAGAGTTTAGAAGTAATCCACTATGGTTAAATCAAAATATGCTCTTCTCCTTCCCCACAGCTTCTGGGTATTGGGAAAACACTGAGATACCATCAATTGTCAGTGAGAGGCAGAGATCTACAATACAACTGAAAATAAATTATTATGATATAATTTATTTATACTGATGTTACTTAATTCTGAGACAATATATTGTTCTACCTAGAAGCTTATGGTAAAACTAAATTTTGGGGGAGTAGAGCTTAGAAGTACCTCTCTTCCTCACCAACTTGGATTGGAACCGGTCCTGCAGAACAGAAAATAACCACTGCATCACTACTCTAAATCACTTGAGCCACTCTAGAAGAATTTATTTATTTATTTAATTTATATTGCTGCCTATTCGCCTATGGTGACACTACATGGCTTATACAATGTAAAATCATATTTAAAACAAAATTAAAAAACAATAAAAACTAACAAAAAGAATCAAATAAATTAATGAAGTACAACAGAACAAAATCTGGAAAAAATTAAAAATAAATAAAAAATCACCCCTTAACCCCAACGCCCCCCCCCACCCCAATGACAAGAGCAGAGAGAGCCCTGAGCCCTGTGGAACCCGGACAGCAGTGTGCAAGAGCTGGATCTTCCCCCTCCTATCAACACTGAGAATGGCCACAGAGGAAGGAAATGAACCAACACAGCACACTACCATCCCCCGAAGCCACCCCAGGAGAATCCCATGGTCAGTGGTATCAAAAGCCACTAGTATCAAAAGCCAGAGGTCAAGGAGAGCAAGAATGGATGCACTACCCCCATCCTGCTCCCTCCAGAGATCATCCAAAAGTGTGACCAATGCAGTTTCTGTCCCAAATCCAGGCCTGAACCCTGACTGGTAGGGGTTGAGACAATATGTTTCAACTAGAAACATCTGGAGCTGCTGTGTGACCACCTTCTCAACAACCTTCTCCAAAAAGGGAAGATTGAAGACAGCTTGGAAATTATCCAACTGGGTGGAGTCCAGCGACGGCTTCTTAAGAAGAAGGTGGACCACAGCCTCCTTAAAGTGCTGGGGCACCATCACCTCCTGTAAAGAAGTATTAATCACCATGATCAACAGCATTAATAGCATGATGAATAGTATTGAAGACCACAAAGATACAAGGACAACCAGGAGAGCAACTCATCATTTCATAATTGATGTTACACACTTTCCACTTTTCTCATATTTTTTTAAAACTTCATTGACTTTTATAGTCACGCACCTAATTTAGTAAATAGCTAGAAATAAATTAGCCTAAGTATTTTGTTACCCAATTTTATATGGGATATGTTAATGTAATTGACTATTAATTATTAACCTCCTGATATTAGACTTTGTGCACTTAATTTTAAAAGGGAGGCTCCCGTAGAGTCACTCAGTGTTTCTTAAATTTCTTTCTCTAGATCTGCAGTATCATACTGACATTTATTTTATTATGGAAATATTCATTTCACGCTAACACTGTCTACAGCTCAAGCTTATTTGTGAACAATACTGATGACATTGTTTATTCTATGCTAAGTAAAGTCAATGAAGAACTTAGGACAAAATTACTCAGTGCATTTAGAAATACAAAAAAGAATCAGAGCACTTTGACCAAACATTCAACTTCAGATTTCTTGGGAATCATCAAACCATAGTCCTTGTTCTATGACGAATAATGTATTCCTAATGCCATAATACCTTCTTCTGTGGTGATCTGTTTGCTGGAAGATGAAGATGTGGTCCCACAATGTAGTCTGTTCTTGTTTTAAAAATAAATGTGATCCAGAAAAATTAAGACCAAAACTAGCTCTATGCAAGACTGAAATTCCTGGACCTTGGTTGGCACATCATCATACTCTTAAGGCCTGGTCCCATTGCACTTACGGATGCAAAGAGGATGTAAAACATTAAAAAAAAGCTTGCCATCCATTGGAAAACGCTATGCATCCGTTGTGTACTCACTGCATACGTGTTTCATACGCTCTATCCGTCGGGCATCCGTCCACTGCAATTTCATCCGCACAAGAAGTTTTTAGCTGCACAAAACTTTGTGAACGGATGAACTTTCCGCCGTGTACGATGTACATCCGCAACATATATGGGCAACAAACGTTCTATGTCCGTTAACATCCGTTAAACGTCCGCTGTATCCTCTCTGCATCTTCTGGCCATCCCCTCAACTCACATCCATTGCAGCTGAAAATGGACAGAGGAAGGAAACAAAAGGTACACGGAATGTCTACACAGCGTTAGTAACGGAAATAAAAAGGATGTAAGCGTATGCTACTCATATATAAAGTGTTTAAAACGGACAAAATGTTTGTATCTAAGATGTATCTCATATATTTAGGATGTCTGGAGTATGTCTAGAGTATGTAGAAGGACTCCTAGCGGACAACCAATATTTTCTATAAAAAGGGGGAGAAAATCATCTAGATATCAGTATGAGTCCAGTAGCCGTGGTGTATAGACCTCTTCACCCTTGGTCTTGGTCTTCAACATCATCAATTGTTCTCCATCATGGATGATGACACAGTCCGTGTGATAGCTGTGCTCTTTCATCACCAGAATCACAACCTATTCAGACTGTATCAAGTTTTACACAGAAGGAGAAGAAGGAGACGTCCAAGAGCTGTGTGGGTCCGAGGATGGATCGTGAGAAGAATGGAGTTTGGACTGTATGATCAGTTGATGGTGGAGCTGAGGAATGAAGACCCTCGTGCATTCCATCACTTCATGAGGATGCCACCAGCTATGTTTGACGAACTTGTAGAGCGTCTGAGACCCAGGTTGACCAAGCCTAGCACCAACCTGGACCCTGGACTGAAGGTGGCACTGACTCTGCGGCACCTGGCCTCTGGAACCACACACAGAAACATGCATTATGCCTGGAGGGTGCCACACAACAGCATCAGCAAAGTGGTCAGAGAAGTGGTACAGGCCATCATTGAAGAATATGTGGAGGAGCTCCTCAGGTGCCCCACCACTGAACAAGGCTGGAGGAAAGTTGCAGAACAGTGGTATCAGAGGTGGAACTTCCCCCACACCGTTGGAGCCATAGATGGGAAGCCAACTCAGGGTCCACTTATTAAAACTACAAGGGCTTCTTCAGTATCATCCTCTTTGCCATGCTTGATGCTGACTACAAGTTCATCTACATCAATGTTTCAGGCAATGGGTCATCTTCAGATGGCCAAGTATACAATGCAAGTGATCTCAAGGATGGGTTGGAATGCAACCTCATCATGGGTTTTCCAGATCCAGACCCCCTACCCAATGATACACAAGATGTGCCCTACTTCATCATTGGTGATGATGCCTTCTCCCTCAGAACCTACCTCATGAAGCCATACAGTTCAAGATACCTCACCCGTGAAGAGAGGATCTTCAACTACAGGCTGTCCAGGGCAAGACGGGTGTTGCAGAACAGACTTGTCACTGTCAACAAGGCAATGGGGACATGGAGCCTGGTGAATGTAGGCAAGGATGTAACCTGATAGACACTGTGGATGCACAAGGCCCCAACAGAGCTTCACGTGAAGGGAAGAAGCAGCGTAACCCACTGAGACACTGGTACATCTCCCCAGCTGGGGCAGTGGAGTGGCAAGACAGGATGATAGATGATGAATGGATGCTTCCTTAAGGCTGTCGCATAACACTGATGAGATTGTGCCATGCATGTTGAGTGGTCCTACAATGAATAGGGCATTAATAAAGAGCTTTGTTATTTTAAAATGTGTTGATCAATGAATAAATTGTTATTGATAATAAAGGTCCATATGTGTGGCAGCTGGGATGGTGGACCATACAGTCCCACTATGGTTGCACTGGAGGTTTATCTATCCCACAACTATCCTTAGCTATCCCACAAGCATGCAAAGGCTTAACCATTTTTTCAAACTTTTCATCAACACTTTAGTAAGTAAAAAAAATGAACCAATTAAACTGTATTAAGTGTCTTTAGCAAAGATAACCTTTATTAACTTTCTTAGGTAAACTTTATGTCTTTATTAAATAAGCAAAATGAACCAAGTAGTGTCTTTAGCAAAGATAAAATTAACAAGTAAACAACTCAATCTCTGACACTATTCTCAGTCACTCTGAATCATGTTCATGGTCTCAGCTGTTAAGCGGGAAGGGGCTATGGAGGTGGCTGTGGCTTGAGTGCTGGTATGAAGCACCATTGAGGGGCTTGGCCCCAAGGGTACAACAGGTGGTGGTGTGTTCAAGAAGCTATCCGAGAGCTGACTCAGTCCCATGAGGTTGAGAGGCCTTTCATCAAGGACTTGAGATGTCAGGCCCAATACTGATGACAGATTGTCTGTTGATGGGCTTGGCTGTGGGGTGGAGGAAGGAGGAGTCTAGTGGGGCTTCTAGTCTGCAACTGGGTGAGGAATGGCATCTGTGGCATCTGAAGAACCTGGGCCTGGACTGGGAAGTTCTGCTTCTGCTGTGGGAAGTCCTGGTAGTCGTAGCCTTGGTAGGTGAGGGGCTGTTGAAAGCCATGGAAGAGCTGTGACATCACCTGGGGTGGAGGAGCAGACCTGGACTGGGTCGGAGCAGGTTCAGCTGGGCCTGGAGGGTTGTGCAGAAGTGCTGTTATCTTCTGCTTCATCACCTGGTACTGGGTAGGTGATAAAGATGTTCCAGCCCGAGGATGCTCTGTCCAAGTGGACCAGCTGAGAGAGAAGTTCTGTGCTGGTCTTCATTGTGTCCCTGATCTCCAACAGCACACTGTGGTCCTGGCCCTCCAGTCTGCCTCTCTGCTTGCATCCTCTGGAGCTGGGGGTGGGGTGGGGGTTGGCCTCTGGTGGCTGCTGCTTCTTCCTCCATTTGTGACAGCAGGGTGTCATCCTCCACGGGATCCTCCATGTCTGCTGGCATGGGGAGTGCAGCTGTTGAGGGGGGTCTCTGCCGTGGGGCCCTCTGAAGACACCTGCCTGGAAAGGGTACCTGGCTCCTGGCTGGAAGAGGACTGGCTGTCTGTGGGCTGTCTGAGGGAGAGGGGTCTCAGAGGGGCTGCTCCTTGGTGGTGGATCTCACCCTCCAGGAAACTGCACTTGGCCATGACGTACATCTCCCGGACAGTGAGCTTGACAGCGGCCTTCCCGGATTTCTTGAGGTGTAGCTTGCCATACCAGGTGTGCATGTGCTTCCACCATCCAAGGAGTACTTCTGCACTGTACCCCAGGCTCTCTGCCTTGTCTCTCCAACTGCCTGCTTCTTCTTGGTGTCCCAATAAAGTCTGTGGCCCTTTCTCCAGAGGTACTCGTTCTCCCTCAGCCATTCCAGCACCTCATCCTCATGCTCCTTGGAAACGGTGTACTGTTTCCTCTCTCCCTTCTGCTTCCCTTGCCTCTTCCTCCCTCTGGCAGGGGCTTCAGCAGGGCCTTCAAGGGCTTCAGCAGCAGGGCCTTCAGGGGCTTCAGCAGCAGGGCCTTCCGCAGCAGGGCCTTCAGCAGCAGGGCTTTGAGGGCCTTGGGACTGGTCCACCACAGCAGCAGCAGCAGAAGCTTCAAAGTCAGTGACACGGGGTGGGATGCTGGTTCTGGCCTTCTTCACCTTGCCAGGGCTTGAACAAGTAGGCACGGGCTTCCTCTTCTTGCCTGACTGATGAACCATGGTGTTCCTGCAAGATGTATGTGGCAGTACATCTTCCCCCTGTATGCTGACTGCATGCGTGCTGCATCCTTTTATATCCGCAGAGCTGATGCAATTCATACTTCCCGCATGCACAGTGAACGCTTTGCATCCAATATACATCTGCGCGGCATCACCTTAAGCCCATGTCACACTGAACCAACGGATGCAAGGAGGATGTAAAACGGACAAAAAACCTTGCCATCCGTTCAAAAACGCGATGTACTCACTGCCTCCGGTTGGCTTCCTCTCTATCCGTCCAGCATCCGTTTATGGACGTTTCATCCACTCCAAAAGTTTTGGGCTGCCCAAAACTTTTGCGCAGAAAATGTATCCAGTTCGTCCATTCTGCATCAGATACGCATCCGCTACGCATCCGTTACGCATCTGTTACGCATCCGCTATATCCGCTAGGCATCCGCTGCGCATCTGCCCAACTCGCATCCGCCCGGACGCAGGGAGGAAGCGGAACGGATGCAGAACGGATGCAGAACAGATGCAGCACAGAAACAAAGCATTTAAAACGGAAAAAATGTTCGCAGAGGGGACCTATCTCGGATATTAAGGATGTCTAGAGGATGCCTACAGGATGCCTAGCGGAAAACCTATACTGCCTATAAAAAGGGGGAGCAACTCACCTGCATCTCACTTTCAGAACAGCAGCCCAGTGGTGCAGACCTCTGCAGCCTTCATCTGGCTCTTCCTCTTCCACAGCATCCAGTCATCTACCGTGGATTGTAACAAAGTCCTTTCGGCAGCCACCATCGTTCTGCAACAGTGCGAAGCCATCTGCAGGCTCTGTGAACACTACTACGAGAAGAAAAGGAGCCACCCAAAAAGAGTCTGGGTCCGAAGATGGTTTGCCAGTAGAGCAGAGGACGGACTGTACAACAAGCTGATGGTGGAGCTCAGGAGCGAAGACACTCGGGCTTTCCAGAACTTCATGAGGATGCCTCCAGACATGTTTGATGAAGTTGTGCAGCGGCTGACACCCAGGTTGACCAAGGCAAACACCAGATTCCGGCCCAGCCTGGAACCTGGGCTCAAGGTAGCACTCACTCTGCACCACCTGGCCTCAGGGACCACATGCAGGAGCATGCAGTATGGCTGGAGGGTGCCATCCAACACCATCAGCATTGTGGTCAGAGAAGTGGTGCAGGCCATCATCGAAGAATACAAGGAGGAGCTCCTCCAGTACCCCTCCACTGAAGAAGGAAGGAAGAAAGTTGCAGAGCAGTGGTATCAGAAGTGGAACTTACCACACACCGTTGGAGCCATCGATGGCAAGCACGTGGCCTGCAAAGCTCCACCCAAGTCGGGGTCCACTTATTTCAACTTCAAGGGCTTCTTCAGCATCATCCTCTTCGCCATGGTCGATGTTGATTACAAGTTCATGTACTTCGATGCTTCAGGCAACGGCTCATCTTCAGATGCCCAGGTATACAACGCCAGTCACCTCAAGGAGGAGCTGGAAGGCAACCTCATCATGGGCTTCCCAGATCCAGGACCCCTGCCCAACGACACACAAGATGTGCCCTACTTCATCCTGGGGGATGACGCCTTCTCCCTCACAACCTACCTCATGAAGCCCTATACTACCAGACTCCTCATCCATGAAGAGAGGATCTTCAACTACAGGCTGTCCAGGGCAAGGCGGGTGGTGGAGAACGCCTTTGGCATCCTGGCCAACAGGTTCCAGGTACTTCTCACCACCATGCAGCATTGCCCAGAGACTGTGAGGAGGATCATGGAAGCTTGCTGCATCCTGCACAATCTCATGCGCACCCGCTACCCAGTCTTGCAAAACAGGCTTGTGGACCTCCAGCAAGGCAATGGGGACATGGAGCCTGGGGAATGGAGGCAAGGGTGAAACCTGATAGACACTCAGGATGTGCAAGGCCCCAACAGACCCTCACATGAAGGGAAGAAGCAGCGCAACCTCCTGAGACAATGGTGCAACTCTCCAGCTGGAGCAGTGGAGTGGCAAGACAGGATGGTAGATGCGTAATGGATGCTTCCTTCAGCCTGTCTCATCACACGGATGAGATTGGGCCATGTATGTTTGGTTGGCCTACAATGAACAGGGCGTTTAATAAAGAGTTTGTTTATGTTGACATGTGTGGATAATTATTACATTATTATTGATAATAAAGGGCCATAGGTGTGGCACCTGGGAGGGTAGACCACACAGTCCCACTATGCTTGCACTGGAGGTTTATCTATTCCAAAGCTATTACCCATTCCACAGGTATCCCTGCCCATCCCACAGCTATCTCAACCCATCTCACAGCTATCTTAACCCATCCCACAAGCATGCAAAGGCTTAAACCATTTCTAAAAGTTTCCACCAAGACTTTATTAAAAAAAAGAAATGAAGCAAGTGTGTGAATCAAAAATAGACTTTATTAACAACAAGCTATAAGACAAAAATGAGTCTCTGGCACTCCTCTTGGTCGCTCAGTCTCAGGGGTGAAGGATGCAGGTGCTGTGGGGGTGGCTGGTGCTGGAGTGCTTGTCATCAGTTCCTCCAGAAGCAGAAGCAGCAGAAGCGCCAGCCCCAGAAGAGCAAGCCCATGCTGCAGAAGGCCCAGCAGAACCAGAGTGAGGGCCAGGGGGCGGGATGGTAGCCCTGTCCCTCTTGCCAGGGCTGGCAGCAGATGGCTAAGGCTTGCTGTGCTTCCGCATGGTTGTGGGGTTGCTGGCTGGCAGGGAGGCTGGCAGGAACCAAGGCTGGCAGGAAGGCTGGCAGGGAGGCTGGCACCAAGGCAGGCACCATGGCTGGTAGGGAGGCAGGCACCAAGGCTGGCAGGAAGGCTGGCACCAAGGCAGGCACCAAGGCTTGCAGGGAAGTAGGCACCAAGGCTGGCAGGAAGGCTGGCAGGCAGTCAGGCAGGCACCAAGGCTGGCAGGAAGGCTGGCACCAAGGCAGGCACCAAGGCTGGCAGGGAGGCAGGCACCAAGGCTGGCAGGAAGGCTGGCAGGCAGGCAGGAAGCAAGGCTGGCAGGCAGCAAGGCTGGCAGGCAGACATGAACCAAGGCTGACAGGAAGGAAGGCAGCAAGGCTGGCAGGCAGACTGTCTGGCAGCAAGTCTTGCAGGCAGGCTGGTAGCAAGGCTGGCAGGGAGGCTGGCAGGAAGGCTGGCAGCAAGGCTGGAAGCAAGGCTGGCAGCAAGGCTGGCAGGCAGACATGCAGGCAGGGCAGGCAAGGCAGCCAATCCGTCCGGCAGCAGGTCTTTCCTCTGAATGGTGACCTGCTTCCGAGCTGCTTCCTTTATATCCACGGGGCTGACGCAATGCATCCTCTCCGCATGCGCAATTAACGCTCGGCATCCATTAGGCTTCCGCTGTGCATCCGCTGTATCCGTTCCACGTCCGCTTTGCTGAGGTCACCCGGAAGCCTAGTGGATGCGCCATCTGCTCTCATCCGCTTCCATCCGCTGGGCTTCTGTTCCTCATCCGCTTTGCATCCGCCCTGCGTCCTCCCCGCATCCGTGTTATCTGCTCCGGTTATGCAAATTTTTGCCCCTTTTGAGAGCGGATAACAACGGATGGAAAATTTTGCTCGTCCGCTGTGTCCTTTTTGCATCCGTTGGGCAGTGTGACATGGGCTTTAGCTTCCTATAGGCGTCCGTGATGCATCCGCTTCATCCGCTATGCATCCGCCCCTTCTGTTATGCGTCCACTTCAAAATTCTCCCCCGGAACCCCTTCGGAGGTGTCATTGCTTCCATCCACTTTCATCTGCTAGGCTTCCTATGAACATCCATTTAACATCCCCGCTACATACTACCCACGTCCGTTCTTTTCCATTCTGTTTATGCAAATTTTTGCCACTTTTTGGAGCAGATGACAACGATGGAGCAACCACCGAAAACTTTGCTCGTCCGCTGTGTCCTTTATGCATATGTTTTGCGTCCGTCGGCCCGTGGGACCGGGCCTTTAGAATCATAAGCATTAATCACCAGGAGAAAGTTTTGCTTGGACATAAAGCCATATTTGCAGGACTGATATTCTTCAAAAAGGGTGATTGGAATTATTTCATTTCCACCAGGCAAGTTATGGACTAATTTATTTGCACAACAGTATTGTTGCTAGAATGCTCTTCATGGTACTGAACCCAGTTTCTTAACTACTATAATATTGACTGAAATTCCACAAAAATTACCCCAGCTTAGTTTACTGTCTCTTTATAATTTTTGTTTATTTAGTTGCAATATTTCTAGGTCACTGTAAGGCAAAAGTTACAGGTGAAACTCAGAATAAAGCATTCAATTTTGAATAATGAGATAGTCCATGGACTTATTTTACAAATAAAGACTTATTTATTTTAAACATTCATTTTATTAAAACTGAAATTTCACTTGAACTATTATAAAATTGTTCATAACATTAGCCTCACAAAGAGTTCTGCAATAGACAATACACTCATATGTTATCTCTGTTCAGTTCTTATCTCCATAATATCCACATATAACCAGGCAGCTGTTGAGACTACTTATTAGGACATAGTAGAATTATTAGAATTATTGGTATTATTATAAAGATTATTAGTATAAGTAGGAGTTACAATTTATTCTTAACATGGAATACCATAATAAATTATTAGCAGTGGGGATTTGAAAAGAAATTAATATTTCCTTTATCTATAAGACTAGCAGTTGAAAAGGATAATAGAAGGATAACTTGTGATACACATTCTTTTCTAAGAGTAAACATAGCAAATGAGATTAACAATATTTCAATGCACATTACAACATAATCAAATAAATAAATATTACATCATAAGAATTCACCAAAACTTTTAATTGTTTTCATGATCTGCTTTATTACACTCTGAAGTTTAATAATAAAATAAGTAGTTTAGAGATTACTAAGAATAAAAAATTAAAGTCTGGGGGAAAAAAGCTAATCATGAGACCCTTATATGCTAAAGGAGACCAATGAGGACAAATTCAGCCTAACCTTAGAAAAGAGATATTTTGCTCAGAATGGGAAATTTGGGGAATAGCAAAATTAAAAGTATACATCCAAAACAATTTTTTTTATTAAATGTAAGTGAGAATGGTTCCCCATATATTGCATTTTATATAGACAAATTAGAATATGGCTTTTAAGGAAAAATATAAATATTGATGTAATCAAAATTAATATTTATATTTATAAATAATTTAGGTGTAATGGGAAGAAATTTAGAACTTAATATTGTATTTATTGATTTTTTTAGTATTTATTTTTTCTTTTCTTTTCAAATAAGATTGTTTTTTTCCTTTTGTTTTTATTTAGTTATTTATTTCTATTGCACAAATATTGCACCTGTATAATTTTACAAATAACTCTGAAGGTGGAGAACATATCCAATCACATCTTTCTCCTCCTATTTTTCGCAGAACAACAACCCTGTGAGGTAAATTGGGCTGAGAGTGAGTGACTGGCCCAAGGTTACATTCATGTCTAAATGGGACTTGAACTCACCATTTCTGGTTTTTCTGACTTAACCACTAGACCAAACTGGCTCTTACTATAATAATATATAGTAATATATTTTATAATAAGATTAATAATTTTATAATAAGATGATGTGCATTTATTGTAGATAAATGAATATATAATGGTGATATTATACATAATAATGGTGATATTATTATATAAATAATGGTGATATTAATATAAACATTAGTATTTAGTGTTTGACAATGTTTTATAATTATATCTCAAAATGATATAATAAGTTTAATTTTATATATTCAGTATACATTAATTTTATATATTAATTATTTAATCATTGAACTAATAAAAAGGATGTCAAATTTCATAACAATTGTAAATTCTTTTTATTTATTAATATTTTATATTATAATTCCATCCTCTATGTCTGATATTTCTATATTTTTTTTTATTTTGTGTGGTCATCTATTTCTCTCTTCATTTTTTTCTTTTTAAGTGATCTAGGAATGGGAGGAGGCATATTCTGGGTTATGTATGCTGAAAATATGGACATATTGCAATGAGATAGTTGAAGGTCAATCATCAGTTTAGGATAAAGGAATCTTATCTCACCAGTGGTAAATTATAATTGTCCATTTTGAGAATGCTATTTCTTTGGTTGGGACATCCTGACATGCAACAGCCCATAGATGTATACAAAGGTCTCTGTAGCAAAACTTATTTTGCATTTGCATGAATGTGAATTGTGCAATTTATTATTCAGAAAAAGCTATAAATAAGGAAGCAAGCATCTGTTATGTAGAAACCGTTTTTCTTTATAGCTTTGCCATTGCATTCTTCATTTCAGCATTATTACCTGACTCCATCAATTTTCCACAGCAGAACATTTAAATTTCAGAAAAAGATGTTCCAATGAAAGTTAAATTTTGCCCACAGTTTAGAGATACAAGAAGAATCAAGTGATAATTCAAATCATAGCATTCACTAATTATGTCTGAAGTTCTAATATTTAAACTTTTTTGTGTCTTTATTTACAGAATGTTACTGAAGGAACTGACATGCATGGATGGTGCATTAAATTAGAATAGAATAGAATAGAATAGAATAGAATAGAATAGAATAGAATAGAATGGAATGGAATGGAATGGAATGGAATGGAATGGAACGGAACGGAACGGAACGGAAGGGAAGGGAAGGGAAGGGAAGGGAAGGGAAGGGAAGGGAAAGGAAGAGAAGAGAAGAGAAGAGAAGAGAAGAGAAGAGAAGAGAAGAGA
>BLBF01000053.1:2599746-2646736 GCA_015471245.1 Laticauda colubrina
AGAAGAAGAAGAAGAAGAAGAAGAAGAAGAAGAAGAAGAAGAAGAAGAAGAAGAAGAAGAAGAAGAAGAAGAAGAAGAAGAAGAAGAAGAAGAAGAAGAAGAAGAAGAAGAAGAAGAAGAAGAAGAAGAAGAAGAAGAAGAAGAAGAAGAAGAAGAAGAAGAAGAAGAAGAAGAAGAAGAAGAAGAAGAAGAAGAAGAAGAAGGGGAAGAAAAATAGTAATACCTCTGACAACTACTGTAGTTCAGAAAAGAACGCATTTCTAAAACTGCAACACTTCTAAGAAATTCAAGACTGACAAGCATTTCTCCTTACCTGAGAATGTAAAGTGAATAAGTATGCTAGAATCAGACTTCTATCAAAATAATGAAACAATTGGCAAGATTGTTTTAAACCCATGAGTTTCTCAAAATCAAAACATGAAAAGAAGGCTCTCTCCAAAAACTGAAACTTTGGGTATAAATCTAGAGATCCCATATTCTCTAGATTTGAATGTAGAACTCTGAAAATTTACAAATTCTGAACATACCACAGATATGAGACCTGCACATGCTTTATATGCTCTGTAACTCTAAAGGTTAATGAAAATTCAATCAAATGTTCTCTATGTGAAAAATATGCTCATCATGACTGCTTGGAATTGCCCAAGCAAATGATTCAATTCCTAGCAACATCCAATTATGTATTTCCATTTTTCTGCCCACCATGCAAACCCAAACTGGACAAACGTATAGCCCTGTTTGAAAGAGTTGTGTTGTAATGACGAGGTAGTCGAGTTGTTTGATCATGAACAACTGAATCATGATGATCTTTATTGGAGTATAGTCTTGCATTGATACACATTTTTAGTTATCCTCCATCTTTGGTTAACTTTGGTCATTGCTTAACTTTCGTTACTGTTCAGCATAGTAATCCATACAATTAATTATCTCTAGTTAAACTCTAACATATGTTTACTTCCCCTCTCTAATCCTCCTTTATCCATAGATTAAGCCCCTGTCACACAGCACCAACGGATGGAAAGAGGATGCAAAATGGAGAGAAACACTTGACATCTGTTGGTTAACGCGATGTATCCGTTCTGTACTCGCTGCGTCCGTTTTTCATATTCTCTATCCGTCCAGCATCCTTCTACTGACATTTCATCCACTCAAAAAGTTTTGAGCTGCACAAAACTTTTTGAGTGGAAAATGTATCCAACGGATCCATTATACATCTGTTAGACATACGGGGAACATCCATTAGACGTCCGTCATCATCCGTTACGCGTCCGCTATATCCGCTAGGCATCTGCTGCGCATCCGCGCAACTTGCATCCACTCCAGCGGAAAACGGACACAGAGAAGAAGCAAAATGGATATGGAACGGACACGCAGCGTTAGTAGCATGGACGTAGAAAGGATGAAAGAGGATGCAGCTCGCATACAAAGCATTAAAACGGAAAAAACGTTCATATAGGGGACGTATCTCAGATATTTAGGATGTCTGCAGGATGTCTAGAGGATGCAAAAGGACACCTAGCGGAAAACCTATATTTCCTATAAAAAGGGGGAGAAATCACCTGGATCTCACTTTCAGTCCAGCAGCCCTGCTGTGCAGATCTCTTCAGCCTTCATCTGGCTCTGGCTCTTCCACAGCATCCAGTCATCTCTACCATGGATCATCACATACTCCTTTTGGTAGCCACCATCGTTCTACAACAGTGCGAAGCCATCTACAGGCTCTTTCACCTGTTCTACGCGAAGAAAAGGAGGCATCCAAGAAGTGTCTGGGTCCGAAGATGGATCACGAGAAGAGCAGAGGACGGACTGTATAACAAGCTGATGGTGGAGCTGAGGAACGAAGACACTCGTGCATTCCAGAACTTCATGAGGATGCCTCCAGACATGTTTGATGAAGTTGTGGAGCAGCTAGACCCAGGTTGACCAAGCAGAGCACCAACTTCCGGCCCAGCCTGGACCTTGGACTCAAGGTTGCACTCACTCTGCGCACCTGGCCTCCGGGACCACATACAGGAGCATGCAGTACGCCTGGAGGGGGCCACACAACACCATCAGCATTGTGGTCAGAAAAGTGGTGCAGGCCATCATCAAAGAATACCTGGAGGAGCTCCTCCAGTGCCACTCCACTGAAGAAGGCTGGGAGAAAGTTGCAGAGCAGTGGTATCAGAAGTGGAACTTCCCCCACACCGTTGGAGCCATAGATGGCAACCACGTGGCCTGCAAAGCTCCAGCCAAGTCAAGGTCCACTTATCACAACTACAAGGGCTTCTTCAGCATCATCCTCTTTGCCATGGTTGATGCTGACTACAAGATCATGTACATCAATGCTTCAGGCAACGGCTCATCTTCAGATGCCCAGGTATACAACGCCAGTAACCTCAAGGAGGGGCTGGAATGCAACCTCACCATGGGCTTTCCAGATCCAGACCCCCTACCCAACGACACACAAGATGTGCCCTACTTCATTGTGGGAGATGATGCCTTCTCCCTCAGAACCTACCTCATGAAGCCCTATACTTCCAGATGCCTCACCCGCGAAGAGAGGATCTTCAACTACAGGCTGTCCAGGGCAAGGCGGGTGGTGGAGAACGCCTTTGGCATCCTGGCCAACAGGTTCCAGGTACTTCTCACCACCATGCAGCATTGCCCACAGACCATGAGGAGGATTGTGGAAGCTTGCTGCACCCTGCACAATCTCATGCGCACCCGCTACCAAGTCTTGCAGAACAGGCTCGTGGACCTCCAACAAGGCAATGGGGACATGGAGCCTGGGGAATGGAGGCAAGGGCAAAACCTGATAGACACTGAGGATGTGCAAGGCCCCAACAGAGCCTCACGTGAAGGGAAGAAGCAGCGCAACCTCCTGAAACACCGGTGCAACTCCCCAGCTGGAGCAGTGGAGTGGCAAGACAGGATGAGAGATGATTAATGGATGCTTCCTTCAGCCTGTCTCATCACACTGATGAGATTGGGCCATGTATGTTGGGTGGGCCTACAATGAACAGGGCATTTAATAAAGAGTTGTGTTTATGTTGAAATGTGTGGATGAATGATTACATTGTTATTGATAATAAAGGGCCATAGGTATGGCACCTGGGAGGGTGGACCAAACAGTCCCACTATGCTTGCACTGGAGGTTTATCTATCCCAAAGCTATTAATCATCCCACAGGTATCCCTGCCCATCCCACAGGTATCCCTGCCCATCCCACAGGTATCCCTGCCCATCCCACTGCTATCCTTACCCATCCCACAAGCATGCAAAGGCTTAAACCATTTCTAAAAGTTTCCACCAAGACTTTATTGACTAAAAGAACTGAAGCAAGTGCGTGAAGCAAAGATGATCTTTATTAATAACAAACTGTAAAAGAAAATGTCCCAAGTGTCCCAAGCAAAGATAAAGTCATCAGGTAGCAACCCAGTCTCTGGCACTCTTCTCAGTCACTCTGAGGCATTCCCATAGTCTCAGGGGTGTAGGGTCCAGGTGCTGTGGAGGTGGCTGCTGCTGGAGTTTTGGTCTGAGCCACCATTGGGGTGCCTGGCCCCGAGAGGACAACAGGGGATGGTGTGTGGAGGAAGCTCTCAGAGCGCTGGCTCAGTCCTGTGATGTTGAGAGCCCCTTCCTCCATGACATGGGGTGTCAGTCCCAAGACCGATGACAGATGTTCTGAGGACGGGCTTGGCTGTGGGGTGGAGGAAGGAGGAGTGTAGTGGGGCTGTCTGGTCTGCAGGTGAGCGAGGTGAGGCGTGGGTGGCATCTGTGGCGTGGGTGGCATCTGTGGCATGGGTGGCATCTGTGGTGTCGGTGGTATGTGTGGCATGGATGGCATCTGTGGCATGGGTGGCATCTGTGGAATGGATGGCATCGGTGGCGTCGGTGGCATTGGTGGCATCAGTGGCACCAGTGACACTGGTGGCCTACGATGAACCTGTGTCTGGACTGGGAAGGGCTGCTGCCTGTGCTGCTGGAACTCCTGGTAACCGTAGCCTTGGTAGGTGAGGGCCTGTGGAAAGCCTTGGAAGGGTTGTGACATCACCTGGGGTCGAGGAGCAGACCTGGACTGGGTCGGAGCAGGTTCAACTGGGCCTAGAGGGTTGTGCAGAAGACCGGTGATCCTCTCCTTTATCACCTGGTACTGTGTTCGGACATGTCCATGAGGGTCTGGTTGATGTAGGTGAGGAAGGGCTTGCGGTTTGAGGATGGTATGTCAGTGTGTACCAGCTGAGAGAGGAGATCTACACTGCTTTTGATGGTGTTCCTGATCTCCAGCAGGACAGTGTGGCTCTGCCCCTCCAGTCTGGCTCTCTGCCTGCTTTCTGTGGAGGTGGAGCTGGGTTGGATGTGGGTTGGTCTCTGGTGGAAGTGCCCTCTCCTTGCTCCCACTGCGTCAGGGGATACCTGCCTGGACATAGGAGCTGACTCTTGGCCAGAAGAGGACTGGCTCTCTGTGGGCTGTCTGAGAGAGAGGGTTGTCAGAGGGGCTGCTCCTTGGTGGCAGATCTCACCCTCCAAGAAGCTGCACTTGGCCATCACGTAGGTCTCCCGGTCCATCAGCTTAACCGTGGCCTGACCAGATTTCTTCAGGTACAGCTTCCCGTACCAGATGTGCATGTGCTTCCACCAGCCGAGGAGGACCTCCGAAGTGTAGCCCAGGCTCTCCACCTTCTCACTCCAAGCAGCCTGCTTCCTTTTGATGTCTCGGTAGATCCTGTGTCCCTTCCGCCATAGATACTCGTTCTCCCTCAGCCATTCCAACACCTCCTCCTCATGTTCCTCTTCGATGGAGTATTGCCTCCTCTCCCGTTCTCGTGTATGCCTCTTCCTCCCTCTGGCAGGGCCATCTGGTCCCTCATCAGAGGGGTTTCGAGGTTCTAGGGGCTGCTCCACCACACCACCAGCAGCAGCAGCAGCAACAGCAACAACAACAGTAGCAGCAAAAGCAGGACCAGCAGCACCAGCAGCACCAGCAGCACCAGCAGCACCAGGATCAGCAGCAGCAGAGTAAGCACCAGCAGGATCAGGAGCACCAGCAGGACCAGGAGCAGCACCAGCAGAGTAAGCACCAGCAGAAGCACCAGCACCAGGAGCAGTGCCAGCAGAGTAAGCACCAGCAGAAGCCCCAGCACCAGGAGCAGCACCAGCAGAGTAAGCACCAGCAGAAGCACCAGCATCAGGAGCAGCGCCAGCAGAAGCACCAGCACCCGAAGAGTCAGCCTGAGCAGCAGAAGCCACAGCAGAAGCAGAGTTAGGGCCAGGGGATGGGATGGTGGCCAGGGCTGGCAGCAGAGGGCACAGGCTTCCTCTTCTTTCCCATGGTTGTTGGCTGGAGCTGTGTCCGCTAGGCTTCTGTGATGCATCTGCTTCATCCACTAGGCATCCGCTCTGCATCCATTCCTTCCATTGTGCGTCCTCTTCGCTGTGCTCCCCCGGAAGCCCTGCGGATGTGCCATCCACTTCCATCCGCTAGGCTTCTGTGGAGCATCCGCTTTACATCCCCACTACATCCTCCCCACATCCATTACTTTCCGTTGTTGTCTGCTCTGCTTATGTAAATTCAGGGCACTTTTGAAAGCGGATAACAACGGATGGAACAATTTCTCGTCCGCTGTGTCCTTTTTACATACGTTTTGCATCCATCGGCCTATGTGACACGCCCTTTAGTGACTTTGTTTGCCTGAGTTGTATTTGCTTGGAAACATTCTTTATCTGAGTCCTTACATCTAAAAAACATTCAAGTTTCCCAGGAGCTTGCTCTTCTTGAGACCATCATCTGTGAACCATACTTAAATATCACATTTTGATACTTACTATGTTACAGAGTACCTAATAATGACATCGAACATGTAAACAAGCTAAATTCACTACTAACATGGGCAACATCCTGCCCACACGCTTTTATCTTTCTTGGTGACTTCAATCTACCTCATATTAACTGGACTCTAAATGAATGTACAACTGAACCCAAACATGCAACCTTCTACAATGCTGTAACAAACCTGGGACGGGGACAGGCTTAACAACTGCCTCTGCAATAGTTTAAATTCAATTTACAGAATACAAATTAAAGAACCCTTTTCCAACAGTGATCACAACATGATTGACTTTTGTCTCAACATACGCCACACAAAAATCTTCACAATGACAAAATCCCCAATTATAACTTCATAAAAGGCAGCTATGATCTTACAATCAACTATTTCTCTTCCCTTGATTGGCAATTTCTATTCACTGGATGCAGTACTGCTGAAGACCTTTACAACATATTCTTACTATAAATCAAAAGAGCCATCAAACTATATGTACCAATAACAACTCCAAAAACCAGGAAAAACAGGTTACCTATTACAATGAGGAAGCTTCAATCAAAAAAGAGATCACTGTGGCGAAAAAACAGATCTGGTCACATTGCCAACTTCAAAAGCAAAAATCTATGCCACCAGATAAAAACTGAATGCACTAATTATCACATTAAACAAGAGGAAAACCTTCTCCACACAAATTCCACCCATGCTTTCTACAATTTTGTAAACAACAAACTAAAAGAGTCAAGGTCCATCCCACCCTTGAAAGGACATAATGGCAAAGACTGCAAAGACAACACCATCAAAGCAAATCTCTTTAACACATCATTTGGCTCAGTATTTGTAAACAGCAATGGATCAAACCACAGACAACTACAATGTTCTGATACATACAGATTTTACAGGAGAAATTGTTGAAAAAGCACTGCACAATCTAAAACCATCCCTATCTATTGGACTGGATGGAAAACGTGCCTACTTCTTAAAAAACCTATCCACTGCCATAGCCGAACCTCTAAGCATAATCTTTGAAAAAACTTTCAGGAGCAGCTCCTTGCCAAAACTATGGTCACAAGTCACAGTCATCCCTATCTTCAAAAAGGGAGACCCCAGCCTAATTGAAAATTACAGACCAATCTCCTTATGCTGCATCACCTGTAAAGTCATGGAATCAATTATTAATCAATCCATTATCCTCCACTTAGAGACAAACAACCTACTCTCTAATAAGCAATTTGGTTTCAGAAAAAAACTATCCTGTAATCTGCAATTCTTACACTGCAAAAACATATGGACTACACAACTCAATCAGGGCAAAGCAATAGATGCAATCTACATCAACCTCTGTAAAAGCTTTGATTCAGTGATACATGACAAGCTCCTACTAAAACTAAAATCTTACGGTATCTCTGGACACCTACATAACTGGATAGAAGCATTCCTGCCAAACAGACAACAAATTGTCAAAATTAGGAGTGTCCTATCAAATTCTGTACCTGTCAACAGTGGTGTCCCCCAAGGCAGTGTTTTAGGACCAACTCTTTTCATACTCTACTTAAATGAGCTCTGTGATCATATTAAGAGCAACTGCATTCTCTTTGCTGATGATGTAAAGCTATTCAAACCACAGACAATACTATGACCTTCCAAAAAGACCTTGACTATGTATCAGAATGGTTAATCAAATGGCAACTTCAAATCTCAACAAATAAATGCTCTGTCTTACATATTGGCAGAAAAGATCAGAAAATAAAATACAAGCGAAATAGTCAAGACCTTGTTGAGGATCCAAACTTTGTCAAGGACCTTGGAGTACTCATCTCAAATGATCCAAGTGCTAGAGCCCACTGTAACTACAAAGCCAAAAAGGCATTAAGAGTTGTTAATCTAATCCTACGTAGCTTCTTCTCACACAACTAGCTAGAGCATACAAAACATTTGCTAGACTTATACTTGAATACAGCTCATCAGTCTGGAACTCACATTACGTATCTGATATTAACACAGTTGAGAAAGTCCAGAAATATTTCACAAGAAGAGTTCTCTGTTCCTCTACTCATTGCAGAATACCTTATGCTATCAGACTTGAACTCTAGACCAAGAAAACCTAGAACTACGCTGCCTCCAGTCCGATCAAAATATTGTATATAAAATCATACATTACAATGTCCTACCTGCAAATGAATACTTCAGCTTTAATCATAACAATACAAGAGCACACAATAGATACAAACTCAAGGTTAACTACACCAAACTTGACTGAAGAAATACGACTTCAGCAACAGAGTGGTCAATGTTTGGAATACTCTTCCTGACTCTGTGGTTTCTTACCCAAACCCCAAAAACTTTAACCTTAGACTGGCTACTATTGACCTCATCCCCTTCCTAAGAGGCCTGTAGGGGGCGTGCATAAGCGCACCAATTGTGCCTAATATCCCTGTCCTATTGTTTTATATTTTTCTTATAAGTATCTATCTCATGAATTCAAAACTATATTTATTCTTATACTGTATCTTGTAAGCTATTGACAAAACAAATAAATACTAAATAGATAAATGTTATTGTTTCTTACTGCTCATAATCCTGTAGGGTTTATGAAAGGAGAATTTGTTTATGTTTGTTAGGGATAACATTGTTCACCCTAACTGTTTTAGGTGAAATACTAACTATGAATCATAGTTAGTGTATGCAGCTTTAAATGTAAAATAGCAATTGTGGGTGTGGTTATGAAAACCATATAAAAGTAGCAAGGCTACAGCTTGCTCTCTCTCTCTCTGGCTGGCTTTGATGATCCCTGATTACTGCTTGGAAGCAAGACTGCATTGCTCGAACGGGAGAGACAACAACAGACTGATTTATGTGAACTGACAATAGGATATTCTACATGGACTTTGCTAACTGAATATCCCTGAATGGACTGACTACATGGTAAATGAATATTGGACTGTTTTTGACTATGCTATAAACTTATACTGGAATAAAACATATTCTTGATAGCACAAGCGTATCTGTTATTTTTACTGTATGTTAATAAACATACAAGCTTAGCTCACTCATTTATCTGTGTGCCTATCTGACTAACGCTGCACATTCTGTTTAGCTTGTTTACCTAACCCTGGTTGGGGAACCCAGGCTTAACACTGGTTATGGGCCCAGAGGCTGCAAAGTCAGTTTAACTAGGTTAAACAGATTTATGTAAAAAGTGAGAGTTTGTGTTGTTATACATTACAGTAAACAGACAGCTGTGTTTTATTAATTATATTTTTATATCCATATAAGAAAAAACATGGCACAAGTCAATTTACAAAGTTTGTCTCTTATATCCAAGCTGGATGGAACAAACTATGTATCATGGTCTACAAAATGTAGTCTACTTCTACGAAGTGAAGGTCTGTGGGACATAATTGAAAATCCACCAAACGTAGAAGAATGGGATCCAGAGGATGAGGAAGACAGACTAAAGATAGAAGAATTTAAGCATAAAAATCAACAAGCCATTTGCATAATTGCGTTAACCTTAACTGATCAACAGCTTGTTTATATCCACGGAGAGAAAACGGCTTTTGGCTGTTGGCAGAAGCTGAAGAGGATTTATGTTTGAGATAATATTGGTGCTCACATAAATCTAACACAGAAGCTTTTCAGGACACATCTCCAAACAAATGGTGATATGCAGAGTCATTTAAAAACTATGCAAAGCATTTTTCAAGAATTAAATGAAAAAGAACTTATATTCCCTGAACAACATCAAATTTATATAATTCTATCTTCCCTTGATGAAAGTTATGATAACTACGTAACTTCACTTGAAATTTTGCCAAAGGAAAATTTAACTTTAACTGATATAACTGGCAGATTGATTGAAGAGGCCAGAAGAAGGCATGAAAGAGATGAATTAAGGAGGGAGCAACCTCAAAAAGAAGATAATAAATTTCCTACTGCATACGCAATTAAAAAGTGCTTTAATTGTGGAGGAAGAGGACATTTGGCAAGATTTTGTAAAAAGGCAAAGCGCCAGAACGCTGGCCAGAATACTACAAATCATCAAAAGATAGATAAACATTTAGAGTTAGCCATGTATACGAACGGAGCTGTAAAAAATTATTTATGGGTGGTTGACAGTGGGGCATCCCATTGTATAACAAATGATAACAAAAAGTTTATAAAAATGTCCCAGAGTAAACAGCAGATATCGTTAGCCAATGGCTGGAAACTGAAAGCTAAAGGTGAAGGTATAGCATATTGTTCTTTTATAAAAGAGAATGTAAAAATGTTATATGCACCACAACTTAAGTTTAATTTAATTTCAGTTAGAATTTTGGTTAAACTAGGATATGTAGTTACATTTAGGGGAGATAACTGCTTAATTACAAAAGATGATAAGAAAATAACTGCATCTTTAAGAGATGGCTTATATGTGTTAAATGATGATGGTTTAAAGGTGGCTAACACAATTTATGACAACCAGAAACCTCATGATGAGTGTATTCACTTGTTACATAGAAGGCTAGGGCATTTAAATTTTAAAATGCTTAAGAAAACTGTTGAATTGTCTAAGGGAATAAGTTTGAAACCTTGTGATAAGTATTTGCAATGTAATGCCTGTAATCAAAATAAGAGCAGGGTTATACCGGCAAATAGATTTGATGGATTTACTACTAAAGAGCCTTTAGAAGTAGTATTTGCTGATTTAATTGGTCCGAAAAAACCAAGTGTAGGAGGAGCTCGTGATATACTAAGTATAATGGATCACTATTCTAGATATGGGTTTTGCTATTTAATGAAGAGCAAAACTGAAACATATCAAAATATATTTAATTGGCTAAAATTCGCTGAGAGAAAAACCAAAAAGAAACTGGTAACTCTCATCACTGATAATGGCACAGAATTCACAAATAATAAATTTAAAAACAGACTAAGACAAATGGGGATTCAACATAAAATGTCTGCACCATATAGGCCACAACATAATGCCTTTATAGAGAGAAGAGGCCAAACATTACAATCAATGGCACGAACTATGATGTCTGATTCAGGATTACCTGACAATTTATGGGGAGAAGCAATAATGTGTGGTAATCATATATTGAATAATGTTGTTAATTCAACAACAGGTGAATTACCATTCACACTGTGGCATGGTACAAAACCTGATTTGAGTTACATGCACACATTTGGAGCACCAGCATGGGTGCATATTCCTACACAACTTAGATACAAAGGACAGCATAGAGCTAAAAGATTGATTTTTGTAGGTTCTACATCTAATCATCGATCTTATAGATTCTGGGAACCAGGTACATCTAGAGTTTACACCAGTGCTAGTGCAAAATTCCTAGAACATGTAGGATGGAATAGATTAGAGCAAGATTTAAATAATGAAGTATTTACTGAACCCTACAAAAGGCAGAAAGATGAGATTAGCTATAAGAAGAGTCCAATTAAAGAAGAAGTCCACGAAGAGCAAAGAGGACCAGAACAAGAGGAAATAGTTGATCAAGAAGAGTTACATGATCAAGAACAATTAATAGAGGAAAGTCCACCTGTAAGTCCTATAATACCTAGACGTACTACACGTGTAACTAGACCACCTGATAGGTATCAAGCAAGTATAGTTTGCCAAGTAACTAAAGTTCCAACTAGTGTAGATGAACTTAGGATGTATCCTGCTAAGGATCAGGAGAATTGGAAAAAGGCAATGGAAAAAGAACTAAATTCATTAAAGGTAATGAAAGTGTATGAAGATGCCAAATTACCTCCAGGAGAAAAATCCATTGGGTGCAAATGGATATTTAAAGTAAAAACTGGAAATGATGGGACTGTTACCCATAAAGCTAGGTTAGTAGCTCAAGGATTTAATCAAACTGCATCTGATTACGATGAAGTTTTTGCGCCAAGCCTTAAAGCTACATCGTTAAGAACAGCATTAGTGTGGGCAGCTAAGAAAAACTATATCGTTAATCATTTAGATGTAGAAACTGCTTATCTACATGCACCATTGCAGCACACTATATATTTAAGGAAACCAATTGGCATAAATGAAAATAATGTAAATAGCAATGATTGTTGGAAACTCAAAAAGAGTCTTTATGGATTAAAACAATCTGGGTTTGAGTGGAACCAATATATTGTGAAAGAGTTAAACAATATAGGTTTTAAATCTGGTTTTGCAGATCCTTGTGTATTTAAAAGAGAAAATAATGGAACGGTGTCATTATTATTGTTATTCACTGATGATATTGCTTTAATAACTAAAACTAATAATGAGGCTAATGAGATAATATCATTATTAGCCAAGAAAATAAAAATAAAGCATTTAGGTGAAATAAAAAGATATCTAGGATTGACAATAAATAAAACAAATCATGGTTTTAAAATATCTCAAGAAGATAAAATTTGCCAATTACTTAAAAATTATAAGATGGAACTTTGTAAACCGGCAAAGACTCCAATGAGTCAAGAAGTTTGCCAAATTAATGATCAAAGTCCCAAATTTGATAAGTCCATATATCAATCTTTGATTGGTAGCTTATCATATATAAGCAATTGGTCAAGGCCAGATATAGCTTATAGTGTAAATCAGCTGGCACGTTTTAATTCAGATCCAAAAGAATATCATTGGAAATCTTTAAAACGAATATTGAGATATCTGAAGGGAACTATAAACCATGCATTATATATAGAGCCAAAGGGTGATTTGAGTCTTAGTGCTTATGCAGATGCAAGTTTTGCAACTGATATAAACACTAGAAAATCAACATCTGGTATGGCTATATTATTTGGTAAGACACTGATAGGATGGAGGTCAATCAGACAACAGCATATTAGCTTATCTACAATGGAAGCTGAATTTTCATGTCTATCATTATTATGCACTGATTTGATTTTCTACAAACAATTGTTGTTGGACATGGGAATAACAATAAAAGATTACATTATGGTATGTGAAGATAACCAATCAGCTATAAAGTTAGCTACTAGTATTGCTGTAAAAACTAGATCAAAACATACTGACCTAAGATATTTGAATGTAAGAGAAGCAGTGAAGAATGAATTGATAAAACTGGTATACTGCATGTCAGAGGAAAACATAGCAGACCAATTTACAAAAGCTCAAGGAGCAACTAAGTTTAAAGAAAGTTGCGAAAAATATAATTTAAAGTTGTAAATGTTTCATAGTTATTATTGTAACCTAAAATGGGGAGAATGTTAGGGATAACACTGTTCACCCTAACTGTTTTAGGTGAAATACTAACTATGAATCATAGTTAGTGTATGCAGCTTTAAATGTAAAATAGCAATTGTGGGTGTGGTTATGAAAACCATATAAAAGTAGCAAGGCTACAGCTTGCTCTCTCTCTCTCTGGCTTTGATGATCACTGATTACTGCTTGGAAGCAAGACTGCATTGCTCGAACGGGAGAGACAACAACGGACTGATTTATGTGAACTGACAATAGGATATTCTACATGGACTTTGCTAACTGAATATCCCTGAATGGACTGACTACATGGTAAATGAATATTGGACTGTTTTTGACTATGCTATAAACTTATACTGGAATAAAATATATTCTTGATAGCACAAGCGTATCTGTTATTTTTACTGTATGTTAATAAACATACAAGCTTAGCTCACTCATTTATCTGTGTGCCTATCTGACTAACGCTGCACATTCTGTTTAGCTTGTTTACCTAACCCTGGTTGGGGAACCCAGGCTTAACAATGTTCATTGAGGACAAATCAAAAAGAAAAAAAATTAGCTATGAGAGATCATCCAGAAATGGGTTATAAATGTGTTGAGGTGTTGTTGGTGTATTTGAATTCTTAAAGAATGTTGTGGGGTTCTTGAAGAATGTCTGCCATGATGGGCGCAAGCAATGATAATGCACCAATTTATCAGAAACCAGGCTGCTGAGGTTATTGCTATCATATCATTTAGCCTCAACCCAGATGCTATCTTCTCTCTGCCTAACCTAGGATTTTCTTTTATTGGTAGGTGGACATACCAAATCAAGTACCAGGCTACAGTGATGCAACATCTTCAATTACTGAGAATGTATCTGAAGACCCTAAATGCTAGAGGACAGCATTCTGTAATACACTTGATTTCACTTGATTTTAAATTATTCACTTGATTTTAAATTATTATTGTTGTTATTTATAACAACAACAGTACATGCCTTGGGAATGTAACCTACTCCTGCTCCAAAATGTAAATCTTTGAGAGAATTTTACCCCTAAATATGACTAGAAATATTTAAAATAAATAATCAATAATACATACATTCTTTTAGCTTTATTTAAATCTAGATGTGTTACAGATTAAAACTAATAAATAGGAAATAAGAAAAAAACACTCTTAAGATATTATCTCTTCAAATTCATCCCAAAATAATTATGCTGCCTTTCTTTGGAGCTTTTGGTGGGGAAATTGATATTAATTGATGAGTGATTTGTGAGTTTACCAACTAACAATTCGGTAACTGGGTAAGAGCTCCAGTTTTATAAATATACATTTTAACATTTTCATTATAAAAGATATTGGAATTCTACTCTAGTTTAGAAGGTTGGACAAGTCCTTTCGTCTTGTCACATCAAATCAATATCTACTATTTCTTCAGTCATGAGCTATATTCAATCTAAAAATGTCCTGATTTCATGGCTATACCTTCTGTGTTGCTCAGTTGAAAGAAAGCTATCCCCTTTTTTTATAAATCAGTCAATTATGGTTTGTTTGATAAACTATTACAAGCCGGCCCATAATTTAGAATGACACGTGAAGCAATTTAATACTTAATAGCTGTGTTTATTTCTTCTATTGAAATTCATATGACTAAAGGAAAACTTGCTTGACAATTAACTATGGCAAAAAGTACTAAAATGGGTTGCTGAGCTCTAGGTATGAATTTGGCCAAATATTTTAAATTATTAAACTACATTGTTTCATACTACCTTAAGAATCTTTTGGCTGGTAAGCTGAATATCTGTAGCTCCTTTCGATCTTTTCACTGTATTTTTGGCCATTTTGATAAATGAACTCAGAGTGGTTTCAACTAGACGATAATTTGTTCAACAGAATTGCCATGAATCAAAACTTTTCTTAAAGACAACAATGCATACACATATAATGAAGATATAATATTTAACTCAAAGCCCATATATCACCTATATAATTATTTGGAGAATGTTAATATGAATTCCATGCACAAAATACCAACTCTTAGATAATGAGAGTCAATGTGAAGAAATATAGTCATTAATTATACTAATTAATGCAGTATATTTATATTTAAAAGACTCTAGCTTTAAGTCCCTGGGCTCCTTTTTCAATATAGGCCATAGTTATTTATTTCATATATATTAGAACATTAATAAGTTGAAATATACAGAGGAAATGATCCATAATTTCTATAAACATGCAGTCCTATCCAGGGGTTGGATAGGACAGGGTTAACTACCGGTTCAGGATTTACGAGCTTCCCTGCATGCTGTGAGCCACGCGCCTGTAAATCATCCTCAGCATGTTGGGTGCAGAGACACAGCCTTTGAAACAGCCCTCTTTTCCTGCTTTTTTAACTGCAGCTATGCCTCATTCAGCAGCTGAAGTTGAAAAATCTGGAAATAAAGATCAGGTAAGAGCCTGGGTGGGCAGGTGGGCAAAAAAATCAGCAGACATAGAACCGGTTCGATGTCTACTACTCTTCAGAGCTACCAGTTCTATAGAGGTAGACAGAACCAGTAGAAACCCACCCCTGGTCCTATCTAAGGATTTGAAAGTCATTAAAGAGAGAAATGTGCATAATCATATTCACTGGCAACCTGTAGAGAAGAAGAAAAATAGTTTGGTTCACGTTTTTCTGGAAATTTAATATTATTTAGTAGGAGAGCTATTTTGGTATAGTAGTTAAGGCATAAGGCTAGAACTAGGAGATCATGACTTCTAATCTGCCTTAAGCACATAGCCACTTGGGTAATGTAGGAGGAGTCACTTTCTCGCAGCCCTAAGCGCAAAATGTAGTCACTGAACTGGTAGTAACATCAGCTGAATCCCACCCCTGGTCAAGATCCATTTGGATCTTCAGCCTATCTTCTTGGGTGTTAGCTATTCCTGCCAGCTTAGTATCATTTGCAAATTTGGTTAACTTCCCCTTTTATTCCCTCATCTAAGCTGTTAATGAAGATATTGAAGAGTACTGAGCCTAAGAAGAACCTTGTGGCACCTCACTGCTTACTTCCCTCCATGTGGACTTAGACCCATTAAGGACTGCTCGTTGAGTATGGTCTGTCAGCCAGTTGTGAGTCCATCTAGTGGTGGTGCTATCTATTCCACTTTTTTCCACTTACTAAGAAGTAGATGATGGTCTAATTTGTTGAATGCCTTGCTGAAATCTAAATATATTATGTCCACAGTATTTCGCTGGTCTACTAATTTAGTCACTATATTGAAGAATAAAATAAGATTGGTTTGGCATGATCTGTTTTTAACAAACCCATGCTGACTGCTAATTTTTACTTTACTTGTTTCTAGATGTTGGCGGATCTGTTTTATTATTATCTTTTCCAGTATCTTCCCAGGTATTGATGTTAGGCTGATTGGTCTATAGTTTCCTGGGTCTGTTGTTTTTCCTTTTTTTGAAGATGGAACCACATCGTCTCTTTTCCAGTCCTCTGGTAGCTCCCCGGTGCTCCAGGATCTTGAAATTGGAAAGCTGGATGAAACTTAATTTTACAGATTTTCCTATTCAAAAGGCCTTATATTATGATTAAGACTTGAAAATGAGAACTGGGATTCTGAACTACGACTCTCAGAGTATTGTATGCTTTGTTTGATTTTTATTATGTTAAAACGAAAGAAAGATCAGGTGGATTATTTAGTTGGTTCTTCCTTTAGACATTGTAAACATTATGGAGGACCTCATTCCAGATGACTTTAATTGGTAGTTTTTTAAAAAACAGAAAGTAGTGAGCCACAATTGCCTGGCCTTTTTGTTAAAGACTCCTGACCTTGAAAAGTCTTAAAGCTCTTCTCTTTATGAAAAATAACTAGTGCTGAGAACATGTATTGCTCCATAGACAAATAACAATAAAAGCTCAGGACTTCATATTTCATCCTACTTCCAGGGTTATAACCAGGAGCAAATGAAACAAAGGCAGAAAATTAACAGTGGAAATTCAACATGCCACATTTTTACCATATTTGCTTTACAGAGACAATTAGTAAATGCCATTACTTGCCAGGCATTCTTGAAAAGCTGTGTTCCAGCCCTGGCTCAGACAAACTCAGAGGCAGATTTCCCCAAAGTAAAATAACATAAGCAGGGGTTTAAAAAATATAATTCACTAGGAACTGGAATTTAAGATAATTCATCATTCCAGCAGTGCTTATAAATTGCAGCAAAAGTTAAGCATGCCTTTGCAAAGGCCATTCAAAATATTTCTGTTTGATTCAGATAAGATTGACAAAAGTCCCATGGGGAACATCTGTTTCCTTAAGAAGAAATGTAGGAAAATAATGTTTTTCCTTAATTTGAGAACAAGGTAAATGTGAAATTAAACACAAAGACTTGAAAAATACACTACAAAATACTATTATCCCTGTTTTTAACTATTGGCAGATTTATATTCTTAGATTTCTACTGCAACAATTCCACTGCTTTTACATGCCTTGCATTGGGGTGTTGAAATAGGTTTCTCAATAATCAAATGCCTTTTAGTCAATAGGAAGCATCAGGTGATTCTCTTTGCCCATAAGAAGAAGATACTACATGCCCCAAATATCAGATGATCCAGTCCACTTTGGAGAAAGCCACAGTCCTGGACTACAAATATCCAGGTTAGCAACTGTTGCTGTCTCATCTTTTGAAGCTTTGATTTAGAAGGCATACATATGAGTTTTACTTATGGTAAACTTAGACAAGGCAGACGTTCTCCATATCTACCTGAGTTAAATGTATATTCAGTTATAATACAAACATTGCTTTAGTATTTTGCTGTAGAAGAAATATATAGCTTTTCGTTTATATATATTGCCCACAAGTATAGTGAGTTAATGTGCATATTCCTGAACATTAAAATTTTTTGACCTATAAGAAGCAGTTAGTTGTCAGCTACGAACAACTTTTTACAACTTTTATTTTCCTTTAAGAACCAATTTTGATGAGAGAATGGAATGAATTAAGACTAGTAAAGATATTTACCTGTCCTGGTTAAGCTTTATAAAACAAATGACTATTTGATTCATTATACTGCAGAATTGTTAGTTTCAATTTCTTTCCTTTTTAAAAACATAATTTACATTTTAGTAAAAATAACAGTTTTACTAAATCAGGAATTTAGTGCTAAACCTGCAAACAGTCTCATTAACCATGCAATCTTCATGTCAACCCTCGAAATGGCGAGCCTCCGGCTTGCCATCTCAGGGTTGCCATTCAAGGGTGGGGAAGACTTGCAGGGACATTGCCAAGATATAAACTCATGGCGTGGGAGGCTGACAGCAACGATTGTGATCAGAGGCCACAACGCTGTTCTAAAGCTACCCTGAAAAGCTGGTGCTCCAACAATCAGCTTGAAGGTAGAGCACACAGCTGGAAAGAAGGTCAGCAGGAGAGGGACAATGTAGGCATGGCAGAAGCTTCTAGGCTTCGAGACATCCAGAAGCTGCATGAGTGGGGCAGACACAAGCAGGGGATTTAAATTGACAGGAAAGAAGCAATGGTTAGTGCTTCCTTTGTTTTGGTCACTATTTGCCGAGTTTCCAGGCCTACCAAGATAAATGCTTGCAATTAATTGTTTGCTTGCTATTTCTTGGTGCTGGAGGTTCGGAACAATGGCACTTAGCTATGTAGAATAGGATGGCATCCAGATCCCCAAAAGCAAGGCTGGCATCATGAACAAAAAGGTCTACAAAGGAACAGTATATTAATAAACAGCCAGTATATTAATAATTTTCATTCGACCATCAACAGGTTAACTTATTTTTGTGTAGCTTTAGAGTAGTTTCCAGGAAGTTTCCATACATTCTTATCACACCATATAACACAGAGGTATCAAATTCAAGGTCCATGGGGTGCTTAAATCTGGCCCACGGGGCTGGCCTGGAAATATCAAGGGACTGGCCCACGGTGCTTCTGGTAGCTAAGATGGGCTGTGTGTGGTCTCCCATGTCTCTTTTTTACCCTCCATGGCCTCCTGCAGCATTCTGCCTCCCAAAACTGGGCTGAAAAACAGGGCCAAAACAATGGGCCAAAAATGAGCTGAAAATGGCCCCAAAATAAGCTCCAAATGGGCCAAAACTGAGCCACTGCTGGACTCAAAACAGTCTCAAAATGGGTCCAAAACAGCCCCAAAATGGCCAAAAATGGCCCAAAATGGCTGAAAAACATAAATATTTGTGCATTCTACTTTAAGGGTTTTTTGTTTGTTTACACTTCTGCTTCTCAACCTACATTTCTCAAGCTATCCTTTCAAAGTATAAAATATGCATCACTGAACCTATGGCACAGGGACATTTTTGCATGGGCTTGTAGTTTTCTTGAGCCTTACATTCAAAGAGAATATACTCAGGCAAACAGCAAACAACAACCTCAAATAATTTCTATGGTGAGATTGTGTAATAGCACTGCAGAGTTTTTATTTTAAAGAAAAACCATAAGTGCTTTCATTCCAGAAATATGATTTCCAATGGCCACATAGCACATCGGCACAATCACACAATGTGCAGTTGCATCAAAATGTAGATAGGTTCATAGACTGTACAATCTCTGTACAGGAAATAGTGTCCAAAAAGCAAAATAATACATCTTACCACCATCATTGTGATAATTAATTTTCTTTTGCTTCCATTTAGCCCAAAAAGTTTCCATGTGGTTTTAAGACTATATAAGATAATAGGAAACAGTAAGTTACATTGATTCTTCTATTTTTCATTCTTTTTTCCTTTTGATATTTAAATAGCCTATGGAGTGAATAAAGGGATAAGACTACTCAGATTTTTGAAAGAAAAATGGCTTATATCATTCTTCCAACATTTATGTAATGGAAGGAAAACACTGGTCAGTTATTCAGCAGATGTCTTTGGAAATTTTAATGATCCCACTCAGAAAGTCCAATATATTTTGAAATGCCAAATATGCAGTTAAGACGATTGGATGCATCCCAAGATCAGCCATGCTGAAAGCAAATACTTCCATTTTGAGTTTTTGCTGACTTTGCTCTGTGTTCAGCACGATCTTGATCATCACAGTTAATGGAGAATGTTCAGACTGCTTTAAAGTACATATTTGCTGATTTGTAAATTGGATATTTGCTGGCAAGATTACATGGTCTTATTTATTTATCTATTTATTTAGAATTAGATGAAACGTAAGTCATTCGCAATGAGAGTTAGTAAAGATCTTTAAATGATTGCTCTGAAAACACATTATTAAAAAAAAAAAAAGGAGTATGTTTGTTCCAGTGGGATTGCAACCATTTGCCCACTAGGGCAATTAAGGAACATTATTTTCCTTAATTAAGGAACCATTTAAAGAGGTTCAGACTCAGAGGAAATTGTCATCTTCCAGCTTTCTGAATAAAGCAAAGACCCTAACTCTAACACTACGCCAAGCATGAGTTTTTCTCTGCACAGAAGGTGAATGGAGTGATTGAGGACTTCTGAAACAGGGTGTTTTTTATATACTGCTGAAAAGAATTAACATGCAATAATAATTATTAATAATAATTTATTAAACTTGTGTGCCACTCAACTCTTGGTGTCTCTGGGTAATTCATAACAATAAAACCAGGAAAAGTAAAAGAAAAAATATGACAAACACAATGAAGTGAAGGGTTTAATTCTTCCTCACCTCAGGTTTTCATGGATCTTCTAAACAACAGAAGAATGGAAGGCATTTGGATCACATGCGGAACCTTGTTCAAAAAGATAAGCAAGTTTCCAGCATCCTGTAACTGACATTTTTAACAGAATAACCGTAGAGTGCGAAAGCCCTACAGGATTGAATCAGCCAGTCAGATGTTATGGGAAGCAGATAGTTTCTCAAGTAGGCAGGACTTAGGCCATGTAGGGGTCTATAGGTAATAACCAGCAGCTGGTTATGAATTACACTCAGAAGTAAATTGGCAGCACAGTTTGTGAAGCAGAACTGTGGCACATGGTAAATTAGAGCATGAGTGTCTGAAAATCCCCTTGAGCTAGGAAAGGATGCTACCAGTATACCAAATAGAGTTGTGCAAAGGCCTTCCTAGCCACAGCAGATACCTGCCCTTCAAGCAGGAGTTGTAGATTCAGGAAGGCCCAGATTACATACAAACATTGAAGGGAGAAGCACAGCCACATCCAAGGTTAAAAAAAAATTAACATATCCAGATATAAGGAGTTCAATAACCATAACCACTTGGTCTTGATAAAATTGAGCTGGAGTGGGTTCCTAAGCAATACAACTTCCTCCAGGCACTGAACCTTGACTGCCTTACTTGGTCAGCTTCAAAAGAGAGTGAGCAAAGATGTGCAATTGGCCAGGGAAGTGTGACACAAGCTCAGCAAGGCTCAGGTAGAATGTGGGCAAGTGGCCGGGGAGGATGCATGAGTGCCTGAGAAGGTGCAGAAGAAATGTATCAAGAGTGGAGGAGGGTGAACAAGGTTGTATTGAAGCCTTATATGAGTGCAAAAGAGCTGGGGAATGGTGTGCGGTTGGAGGAGACTTATTTGAGAAACTTAAGGCCCTGTCCCACTGGCCGACGGATGCAAAACGTATGCATAAAGGACACAGAGGATGAGCAAAATTTCGAGGGTGGCTCCATCTGTTGTCATCCGCTCCAAAAAGTGGCGAAAATTTGCATAAACAGAACGGAAAAGAACGGACGTGGGTAGTATGTAGCGGGGATGTTAAACGGATGTTCATAGGAAGCCTAGTAGATATATATCAAATGCAAACCGTTCACTGCGCATCCTTTCTATTTCTGTGCTACTAACGCTGTGTAGACATTCTGTGTACCTTTTGTTTCCTCCCTCTTTCCATTTTCAGCTGCAATGGATGTGGGTTGTGAGGATGCCCAGAGGATGCAGAGAGGATACAGCAGACGTTTAACGGATGATAAACAGACATAGAACGTTTGTTGCTTGGATGTCACAGTTTTACATCGTACACGGTGGAAAGTTCATCCGTTCACAAAGTTTTGTGCAGCTCAAAACTTCTTGGGCAGATGAAATCTCAGTAGACGGATGCTGGAGGGATAGAGCGTATGAAACACGTATGGAGTGAGTACACAACGGATGCATAGCATTTTCCAACGGATGGCAAGCTTTTTTTAATGTTTTACATCCTCTTTGCATCCGTTGGACATGGGCTTTAGATCCTTCCCTGTTGACATTGCTTGTGGGAAGTCAGCAGGTAAAGTGACCAATTATTATCATGTGACTGTGAGACACTGTAAATATTCTATGTTGAACTAGTTTCCAACCAGCCAAATCCCAATCATGTGATTGCAGGAGTGAGAACTAGTTGTAACCACTACTTTTTCAGTACCATAATAATTATTAATGGTCATTGAATAAGTAGTCATTAGCTGCGGATTACTTTTATGTTATTAAAACTACAACTCATATCCTGTTATACTGTATCTAGGATTCACCTTGCTTGATAAAATACCCAAGAAATTATGGTCTTTTTTATCTATTGTTATGATTTAGTTTCCTTGAACGTAACCAAATTCTTTTATACTGCAAATAAAAATAGACACACTTTGATTGCCCACTAATTATTATGAATTCATGTTTACCTATTTTGTGCCTTTAATCTAATTTTATTTTTAATATACTTAATTTTGAACTCTGGTTTGTGGCTGTAATTTAAATTGTATCTGTGTAATCCAGGTTGGAGAAAGAGACAGAAGTATTGGTATTAATTATGATGACAATAAAGATGATAATGACAGTGACAATATATTGGATACATTATCAATATTGTATCAATATAAACACATAAGAGCCATACTATTTTAACATTGCTGCACATCAAAAAATGTTCAAGCAGTCTCTACATAACAATTTGTCATTTATTAGTACCAGAGTCATTTTTTAGTCTTATTCAAAAAAACATCCAACATTAATGTTTGAGACTTGGGTGAAAACAAGATGAAAATACTAAGATAACTATTTCCTTCAGACCAACAGCCCATGAATTACTGTCAAGCGTACTATGTCAGCAGATATATCTCCATCCTCATTTTTAAAAACATTAACAACTGGGGAATTTTTGCTGACAAGAGCAGGAATTTCAAACTGTCTGTAATACAGTTCTTAAGAAGGTATTATGGTCTTCATAATTAATAACGTAAGTTTCAACTTATTTCCTTTAACAGAAAGAAAGTAATAAGAAGCTAATCTTTTAGTCTATACACAAATTGAACATCTGTGTTTCCACACAATACATTGTCTGTGTTAAAGATAATTGTAACATATACCATAAACTAATTAACAAATTAAATTAAACAATGTGCAAGATGTCCATTTGCTAGCTACTTTTTCTACTTACAAAATAAAATTTTATCAAATAAAAATAGGGCTGAGTCTAAAATAATGAAAACAAAACTCTTCACAAATAATGGTTGGTTATAATCAGTTACTTTTTGTAAGTTACATTCATTTTTCATGCCATTTTTTTGTTTAGAGAAACTACAGATTCCTCAGCTCTTATGTAGGCAATTAAACATGCACCCTGTGCAGTCAATCAGAAATCTCTCTTTATTCTTGGTAGCTCACAAGTTTCTAGGTTTGTTATATTTCCCAGAATGAAATTCATCAGGCAATAACAGTATAAAGGGATCCTAGGAGAGATGGTATTCAGTAGGTTCTGACCAGTTCTGGAGAACCGGTAGCAGAAATTTTGAGCAGTTCAGAGAACCGGCAAATGCCACCTCCGACTCTGACTGGCCCCATTTATTCTTTGCCTCCTAAGTCCCAACTGATAAGCTGGGTCTTCTTTTGTTGCCCTGAACAGGAAAATGGGGCTGAATAGCACTTTAGTAGGGTAGGGAGGCAATGGGATTTTGCAGTAACCTTCCCCCAGGAGTGGGGAGGGAATGGAGATTTTACAGTATCCTTCCGCTGTCTACCAAGCCACACCCACAGAACTGGTGGTAAAAAAAATGTGAATCGCACCACTGGATACCAGTAAAAATTCTGTCCACAAAGTGCAGGTGTATTTAATACTCTATGGCTGAGCTCATTTGGAACATTTCCCAAACTTGTCTAATGACTGTTAATCTCAGGATGTCTAAATGAAGGATGAATCTGGTGTAGGAATAGCACAGAATAATTAGAATGTTCTGGTCCTATGGAGAATAATGCCTGGGCCAAAAAAGCATTATAGTGGGTGACAATAGTCCATTGGCATTTAGTTCTTTTTAAATATAAACAATGTTCATTTACAGCAGACATTGACTCCATGTCTACCACATATCTCTGTTATTATAGTTCTGTTTTTATAGTGTTCACAGGCCAAATGGTATAGAGCTGGTGTATAAAATATGTACAACTACCCCATTCATTGGACACCATATACACATTTGGTATAAGTATTATGCTGAAAATCAAATAATGCTCCACAACGCATTTCTAAAAACAAAATATAAATCCTCCTGTTTGCTGCCACTTAAGTGCCAATTAACTTTACAGAAAAAAAAATCTATCCATAGACTACATAAAACTTATTGCTGCATTAAGGATTCCTTGTTGATTTGCTTATGGGATCAGCTTCTAAATTAAGAACCATGTGCTATGCAAATCTGTTCAACATCATTCATTCCATTTAATGTTTTCTAATTTCTTGACTAGTCTGCAAGTCTTATTACATGAAAGGACTTGCTGAGAATCAAAGAAACCTAACTAGGGACAGATCACAGCTAGTTTACTTAATCCAAAATTTTTTTCCATATAATCACAACATTATTGCTATATAGGCTTTATTTGCCTTTCATCAAGCATGTATTCATGTAACTTGAACACTATAGTTTGATGCATTGCATTTAAATCTGCAGTACAATTAGAAAACAGTCGTTTCAGAAGCATTCAAAAGCAATGTTTCCTGAAATACCATAGAATTAAGGCCTAGTGGAAAATCAGTTCAATTTAATGTTCAGTATTCTGCTGTATTAGTCATACCATACGAACTAATAAATAGGAAGTTAGTGAGACCCATGCTACCATGGCCACACTTTTTCAACCTGCCTCAAGCTCCAGATCTAGGGTTATATCTTTTTTCAACCCTTTTAATTACTGTACACATTTCATGGCAAAAGTACACTTTTAATCCAGCTAGAAGTTGCAATAAACAGAAACATTGCTTTATTTATTTAATGACAACTATATCTTTGGAAGATTTGGGACTGCCTGATTTGAAGTTGTATTTTGCAGCCTGCTGTTTAATTTTGAAAAAAGAGTGGGTAACATATAATAGAATAACATATTCTATTGATAATGAGTCAGAGAGGAAAATCAATCTTTGGGTTGTAAAGTTTTTCTTTTCTTT
Organism: Laticauda colubrina; assembly: GCA_015471245.1. NCBI lineage: Eukaryota > Metazoa > Chordata > Lepidosauria > Squamata > Elapidae > Laticauda > Laticauda colubrina. The sequence goes on from BLBF01000053.1 coordinate 2,625,077, forward strand.
TTTTTTTTAGAAATCAAAGAAAGATATGAAATAAGCAATCTTTAGTTTCCCCCCAGATTTTAGTAAGTTTTCTTTTTTTCAATTGACTTTTGGATGGAATTATGTTGCCTAAAGGGATACTTTGTACAATAGGTTTTGCTATTTGTTCAAGAAACTTTCTAACAATTTACCATTGTATAATAATTAAACACTCAAAGAATAGTGGCTCCTCTGTTCTAATGCAGCAAGAAAAAATTATAACACAGACATAATGAGCAGATCCATTTGCTGTTCTTTATTTTTCAGAAACTTGTAATCACTTTTATATTGCCACTTACTGTAATGCACTGGTTCATTTTACCAATATTATTAATAGCTGTATGACAATTATCCTCAGTATAGTTGCCTGTCATCTATAGTTTATTTTCTATTTCATAAATATATTTAATGGATTTGTAAAGCTAAGGGAGCAGTGTGAGACCATTTGAAATGTAATAAATAAACTAATCCAGTGCCTATTATTATGGTATAAATTCCAGAAACACTGATAAATGAGATATTCCTTTAAAAAAAAAAAAAAAAAAGCCTGCCTTAATTACTTTTTACAAATAACTCAAGGTATAAACATCTAATATTCCTTCCTCCTGCTTTTTTTTTTACCCACAATAGTAATCTTATGAGGTGAGCTAAACTGAGAGAAAGTGACTGACCCAAAGTCACCCAGCCAGCTTTCATATCTAAGGCAGGGTTAGAGTTCCTAATGTCCTGGTTTCTAGCCTGGGTTCTTAACCACAAGATCAAATGGGTTCTCTTTCATTTTGGTTTAACTCACACAAAACAATTACAAACTCGCCAATAGTATTTTAGTTAAGATACTGGAGAAAGCTACTCTAAAGGACAAGTTTTCCATTTAGTGAACTGCACTAATTCTGAAAACTGTCTTTAACCAAACCATGAAGAAAAAGTGTCCTCTGAATCTAATCCATTGAGAAGGATCATGAATTGCATAAACACTCATAATTTCTTCCCCTTTGATAAAGTATCATGATAACAGATTAAGCATCTCCATGGGTTTCTAGCAAATTATGTAGTATAAAAATTATATAGTATCCTATACTATACACTAGTGTGTAGTATAGTATACTATACACTAGTGTGTAGTATAGTATACTATACACTAGTGTGTAGTATAGTATACTATACACTAGTGTGTAGTATAGTATACTATACACTATATAATATAGTATGGCATGGTATGATATGCTATGGTATGCTATGGTATATTTTTATATAAAAATAAAACAAAAAGGAAGCAAATACTGAAATACTGTTCTTTTGGGGTTTTTTTCTTTAAATTAGAAAGCCTGATCTTAAAAGATATTGTGCACTCAGGTTTCAACTTTATTCCCATTTATCTTCAAAGTTTACACTCACTTATATAGGTAGTCCTCTGCTTTAGACCATTCATTTAACAATGGTTCAAAGTTACAGCAACCTTGGGAAAAAAGTATCTAGTAAACTATCAGTACCTGCACTTACAACTGTTGCATGATACCTGTGGTACTTAGCAATAACCTCACCTTTATGACTGGTTGCAGCACCCTGTGATCATGTGATTACAATTTGTAATCAGTTTGTGACAAAAATTGCTGTTTTTTGACCCCAAAAAGGCAAAAAATGTCTATTCAGGAATTTGCTTAACAACCACCATAAAACTGTCATAAAATCAGAACTCCACTTGGCTGCAATGAAAATTCTGATTCCAATTGTAGTCCAGTTGAGGACTACCACTACATGCATTTTAAAAACATGTTTTTAAAGAAAAAGAAACAACAAATATACAAACAACTATTTTAAGAAACAAGAAAAAAAATCTAAAAAAGGGGGGGGGGAACCTAAGCCTTTCTCTTTGTACATATGATTTTGATCAGGATCGCTACATATCCTTTCTCATGTTTGATTTCAAAAGTACAGTTGTATATTTAATTTGCCACACAAGGTTCCCTCCAGCTATTTATTACAGGGAGCCTTTTTTTCTGCCCTGAATCTCCTGTCAGTTATTTTCTCTGATTGCAACAATCAGTTTTCTTCTTCTCTCCACCTCCTTGAAGCCCCATGATATAGGTTATTTTTTTCTTGGTGATCCTTTTATGCACCTTTCCATAGACTTCCATTCTCAGGAATGGAAATCAGTTTTCAAACGATGCTCCTTGGTCTTGTAGATTAGACATATCTTGGGAATCAGTATATTATTTTATTTTTATTTATTTCAACTACAGGTAGTCCTCGACTTATGACCACAATTGAGCCCCACATTTCTCTTGTTAAGTGAGACATTTGTTAAGTGAGTTTGCCTATTGTACAGCTCTTCTTGCCACAGTTATTAAGTGAATCACTGCAGTTGTTCAGTTAAGAACATAATTGTTAAATGAATCTGGCTTCCCCGTTGTCTTTGCTTGTCAGAAGATTACAAAAGGTGATCATGTAACCCCCAGGACACCCCAACAGTCATAAATATGAGTCAGTTGCCAAGCATCTGAATTTTGATCACATGACCATGGGGATGCTGAAATGGTCATAAGTGTGAAAAATGGTCATAAATCACTTCTTTCAATGCCGTTGTAATTTGAACAGTCACTAAATCAACTATTGTAAATTGAGGACTACCTGTATATGAAATAAAGACAGCAGAAGTTATATTTATTGCTTAGAAGAGGACAAACTGCTTCTTTCCCTTGTCTCCTCTGTGTTAATAACCTAATTCTAGGTTTCAGAATTGTTCTTATATTGTTAGCTGAGTTACTACAGCTATAGCAGAAGGCATTCGAAAGAAACAAACAATAATTGTCTTGAGGAATAATCTCTAAGTACTGTTTTCACAGGGAAACTTTAATGATGATAGATTCCAATGTTAAAACTTCAATTAACTTTGCTGCAGCAGGTGTTGCCTTAACTTTGCATGTGCAAAAGAAATTTCAAAGTATTAATCATTCAGGGCTGATTTTTTTTAAAAAAATAAATGAATAACAATAATTTCCTTGTCCCTACTGTGCTTTTTTCTTTAAAAGTGTTTCAGCAATAAAACATGATTGTTTTTAATGAAAGCTATTTTAATTCCAGAGGATTGCTTTGATTCACTGAGAAAAAAGTTCTGCTCTAGTAATATACCAAGGGCAAAAAGGGGTGGGGAGATTTCATTCCTATGTACAGGCAATAAGGGAGGTGCTGCTGAAGACTAGTGGTGGGTTGCTGTCAGTTGTTTGTCAATGGAGCAATCATGTTCATTTAACAACCCCATAAACCCTTGTGGGGTGAAGTCTGAGCAATTGAATGGAGCTAGCAGAGTGTTTTAATAGCCGGAGCTCTTCCCTGTCACCAATGCAGAGTTTTGTTCAGCAGATATATTTACAGTCTGCCCAGAGAGAGAAATATCTGCCTCTACTTAGGATCAAACTCACAACCTCCTGATTGGGAGGCGACTGCTCCACCTCTAGGTCACTGCACCACTCCCGTTGTTTGTCAGTGGAGCAATGATGGGGGGAAAATATTCCTACAAAGTAGTTTTGATACTAGGCAACGACTCCCTGCAATTTTCTTAACATAATTTTTGGGAAATAGCTTGCTAGTTCCTTCTCAGAACTTTGAAAAGTGACCAGCTCAAGATCCCTCAGCTGGCTTTATAGCCAAATTAACATACAATCCCCTAATTTCTTGCCTGGATCTCAGCAATCAAGCAGAGAGTATCAAAATATTATTTACTACTGAAATAAATATGCTAGGTATATTTTCCATTGCTCCACATATCAAATACAATCTGGGACATATTAATTTGTATCCAGCTGTGAGAACCATTGAGACTTCAGTGAATGACCTGGATCTGTCTTTAGGTACCAATGGAGAAATTCATCCTGATGTGTAGCAAAAGAAACACACAGTCAATTAATTCTCCATCTGGATCTGGAAACTGTATATGACTATAAGTGGATTACAGCCTAGACCACTCCTGAAATTATTTGCAACCTTTCTTCCTATACTGGGTTGTAAATGTTTGTGATATCCCAGGAGAGATGCTGGAAATAGAAGGGAGAATCAGATAGTAGTTTAATGAGAAAATGAGGTGATAATTAATAACAAGGGATTGAGTGCATAATGATTAGAGTTATTCAAAAGTGGGGAAGTGTTGTGGCTGTGCATACATACACATGCAGAAACAGCTGAGGACAGCTTTTGAAATTGCTGGGAAGCCTTGTCAGTTTCAAAATAAAGTTATTTTTCTCATACTAATGCACAATAAAAAGCACCTCTTTTGAATATTTTGCACAGCCTAATAGTATTATTTCTAGAAGACTCCCTGAAGTTCTGAAACTTGTAAAGATTCAATATTAGGATGAATGCCTCTCTTATATGATTTTTGACTATTGAATGTTAAATGAGATAATACCACCAAAATAATGTTATAGGGCATCTCACACAGACACACACACCAACTTAGTGTTCTTTAGATGCATTTGATGAAAACAGAGGTGTAATCCAACCTGTTAAAGCAAGTATCAAATTGGGAAGGCTGCTTTAGATAATGGAAAGACTTTGAAACATTGCCCTAATTTGATTCATCTTCATCTGCCTAGAAATGAAGGGAAAACATCTATGAATAAAAGTATCCAAGTATTTTCTGAGTTATCAGAAAAGGTGAGAGTCAAAATGAGATCTACTGAGTTCCTTCCCTCATAGAGAGACATTGCCTCCATGGAGTCCAGAATTTTGAGGACTATCTATCTGTTGTTCCAGATGTGAGACAATCAATATTTTTGAATTAATGAAATAGATTGGGAATATCATCTTCAGTGATCACTGCTGCTTTGCATGGAAATAGATAGTCTGCCAAAGAGCAAGGAAGGAAATTGTCCTCTTGGTTTAATTTTCCTGAGTGGAGAAAAAAGGAAAAATTAAGAATATGGTGATGGATACTTATAAATAATACATACTACCAATGTCTTCTGCTCCCTGTCCCTCCTAGAAAAGATACAAAAGAAATTCTCTCACAGCGTGACACTGGAACTAAACTAACTCTTCTGCTGAGAAAGGCCATTTTAAGATCAATTTTAATCATTTTTTTAAAGATAAAAACAAGACACGTAAGCCAACATATTCCTTATTTTTATTGTCAAAGAGATATGTTCCTTGCACATTTTTAATCTAGTGTAACATACTATGTTACACTATGTTTAATTTACACTAGATTAAATACATACTATGTTTAATCTAGTGTAACATACACATATGTGGGGCTGCGTCTAAACATCAAAGTGCAGTACGAACAATTAACTCTGGATTATTTAATAAACAGTCTCCCTCTTCTCCATCTGATCATCCATTTAAGTAGAAAGAGTAGAACTCAAGTACCAATTCCGTATTGTGTGAATACACAACAGTGAGAAAAAGGCATCTTGGTTTTGTGTGGATACTTGCTATCCTTGACTCTGTTCCTTTTTCAGCTAAACATATGTGCCAACATTTATTTGTTTGTTTATAAGATTTATATGGCCCCCCACTCACTCTCAGTGACTCTTGGTGGTTTACAAACAATAAAAACCCAATATAAAATAATAAAAAGCAATACCATCCCGCCCCCACTACTCAAGTGACAACAAACAATCAAACGAGCCACTCCATCCTACTCATGAGTTTGGACAAACTCAGGAAAACAGTGGAAAACAGAGGGGGGAGGGCGGTTGGTGTGCTATGATCCATGAAGAGTCAGACATGACTTAGCAACTGAACAACAACAACAACAACAACAACAACAACAACAACGAAATTAGTGAAATTTTTTCTGAGCAAAATTCACTTTAGAACATTGAATTTTCTAATGAGATATAATGCTGTAATAATATAGGCATAAAAACATCTGAAAAAATAAATGTTACAGATAATGTTTGGAACAACCTCAATCATTTTTTTCATTTTGGACATGCGTGGATTGCACTGAAAGCAGGACAAGTGATAATGCCTTCAAAATCCTTTTTAACATGGTATGTTTCAATGTGTGGAACAATGGTCTTAATATAAATACTTGTCAATTAGTCAGTTGCACTTAAGAAAGGAATGTTAATTCAGAACAGCACAGAATCCTTTGAAAACAAAAATTGACTAGCTGTTCAGGCAATAAAGATTGCTATCAGGATTGAAAATGTATGTGCTGCTGGGATTCCAATTTCAATGTGGCTGCAGGACATCATAACGAGCAATACCATTAGGCGACACATTCAAAGAGGAGTTTATCAGATATTCTGCTTCAAATGCCAAAGACTCTTGGCACTGGATTCTTTGATTCTTCACTTAGGGAGATACAATTTGCTTCTTCACTTTAAGCAATAAAAATCTGTCGGCTCAACCCTGCTGGCTACTGTTATTTTTATGATAAAATGTCAAAGTCCCACTACATTAACTACTAAGCTATTCAATCCAGCAACCTGTTTTCTGAACACTTTAGTGGGGAAGGGGAGGAAGGAATCCACATGTAAATTATGAGGACAATAGTTCTCCTCAGGCATTCCTCCCCATACTCTGTTCTGTCTCTTGAACTTGTAGATTATAATTAACATAATGGATCCTGGCCAACACTATAATGATCTTAGGTTCATTTGGTGAAACTTCTTAAAATTAGCTTCAGGTATACATAAAGCCAGAATACTTTGAGATAGCACATATGTCTGAACCATTTGTTCATCAGGGAAATACCTTTGAAAGAGCCTGATATGCTACGTGTGCAAGTTTTCAATTCTAATTGGATAAGGATGTATTTCTATTGTAGTTTAAGAATAATTGTTTGTATTGGATTCCAACATAAGCTTCTTACAATAAATATGTGAGAAAGACTGGTCTGATTCCTTGTAGTTAAATGAAAAGAACAAATAGAGCTAATTTTTAGGGTCTAGTGATTTGGAATGTCCTATTAAAATTTTTTGGAAATGGTGGTTTTCAGATACATATCTATTATTTTGACATAATCTATCATGCTAGTCAGTATTTCAAAAAATATTTTTCATTCTATTTCTCTTTCATTTCTCCTTTGACAGATTTTTTTGCCCATAGTATATCTTTTTATCCATAGTGTCATCTCTTATTATGTTGGACATAAAATTGAGGAGACTGAAGTAGTCAAATCTACCAAACTATCATTTTTCATCCAGGAAGCTGCTGGCAAGGCAAATTTGGGTCTCAGTGAATCTTCTGCTTTAATATTCACAAGATATGCCACTAATTCTGTGTAGCAACTACTTTCTTCTTCGATTGTCATGAACAGCTAAAATTGTATTTAATCAGTGATGCTGGTAATTTTCTGAAACTGGAGGATCAGTTTATCTTATTGGTCATATGATATATAATTAGCACAAGTGTAATTTGGAGACCTATGATGCAGCCCCACACTCAAACTAAGCAGGTGTGGTCTGATCAGTCCCCAAGTAGAAAACTATTTATGATCCACATGGATAATGCTTACAAGTTTATCATGGATGAGAGATAGAATATATAGACAAAACAGATAGCTAGAGATCTATGTCTCTAAAAAACAAATGGGAAGGGGTTACAGAAATATGATACACTCTTTAGCCTCCTTCCTTGTCCTTCTCATCGTGAAGACCAGGAAGCCTTCATGAGATCTTCTCATCATCAGGACCAGCTGCCTGAAAGGAAAGATATTTGGTACCCTTTCCCTTCCCATTTGCAGAAAAGTGATGGCACTTGGTATAGACTATTTTAGTGATTGGATAAAAGTGTTAAAGAGACATAGATGTTTTTCTAGATTCAGGACAGGCTGAAAGCTAGTTACAATTCTGATCTTAACAGAGGGTGTAATTTTGGTCCCAACACAGTTATACCATTTCATGTATCAAAAACTTTGAAGGATAAACACAACTTTCATACGGTCATTCATTGTTAATTGGAAGTGGTGGGAAAGACATTAAGGAGGATAAAGTGTGTCTCATCTCATGTCCACCCATTATTTTTAATATTTAGAGAAAGTAAATAATGTATAACTCTATCATACAAATTGTTTTGGACCTGGGCTTAATTTGGCTCACCAGGTCTGCATGAAACATTTAATGCAGATAAGACCTTATTTATTTTTGTTAAAAAACTTAATTCATGCAACTATTCTATGTTTGAAAATTAGATATAAAAGCCAAACAAACCAACAAATTTCACAAGACTACTCCACATGAATTACTAATTGTACACCCCAAATTAAGTTCACCTGAACTTCCTGACCTTAAATAGGCATTTCAGAGATGAAACTGTCAAAGTGATAATCATTTTTGTTAGGCAGTGAGTACTATTATTTTCATGCAAAGAGATAATAATGCTTTAAAAAGCATTTTGCCTTCAATTTGTTTCCTCCATAATCTCAGAGGTTTTATAGCAAATGACAGGTATTTCTGCCAGAGCTGAATGTGACTACAAGACTTTGAAATATAGATGTCCATGACTGAGTGCCGAGTTTCATTTAAAGAAATAAAAGATCAAGTTGGGGATAAATCATCATGGAGAGAATATATATGGCCACTGGGGCTCAAAAACTATTTGATGACACATAATCTAATCATCTCTGTTTCCAAAACTGGCAGTAGTTACATTCAAAGTAAACATATAAAGTAGGACCTCTGGTAACAAATGCTTCTGACCATGACCAAATCAGGTTCTGACCAATTTTTTTTTTTTTCCACAGCCAATTTCCCCTTCCGCACCACTTTTTTTTGTAAGCACCAAATTTCCAAAATTAGGTTCAGGTCATGACCAAATTGGGTTGTGACCAAAGTTATGGAATGAATTATGGTCATGACCAGAGGTTCTACTGTACTGGGCCCCTTTGTGTACTTGGATGAGTAAATACCTTTTCTGTTTTCAGATTATGTACAGTATGATTAGAAAACTGCTTATATCTTCAGATTAATAGATTATCTAAACTTCTAAGCAAATAAGCAGAGAATATATTGTGTTTGCATCTACATGCCACTTCTCTGTGCAGTATTGGTTTGGCCCTAAATTTAATGAAAAAATAAAGCAATAGAATGACATATAGCAGTCATTGTCATAAATCAGTGTATGTAGAAGGTGATAACAAATGCATGCACAACCATTGATTCCATCCATAGGCCATTTTATTTATATATAATGAATCTTGAATTTTGAAATTGTTTGCTTCATTTGGATTCACTGTTGGCGTGCTTAAAAAGTTCCTCTTTTCTTTTATGTTATATGAATATTATAGGTGTGTTGGGTGGGGTGAAAGAGATAAACACATTTTATATTGTGCTATAAAAATGATTGTGTGGAAGTAGTTGCAGAGCAGATTTACAGATAATAAGAAAGTTGAAGAAGAACAATAAAAGGAAGGGAATTTATGAATCTTGAATAAGAACAATTATTCTAAGAGTACCAATTGATATTTTTTGTTAGTACCTAGAAAATGTGGAAATTTTAAAGTAAAGTTGTGGAATGGGAATGATTTTTCTGAAAGCAATTCACTCTGTATTACTGATAGTCCTCCATCCACTAAAAAGCATTCTAAGGAAACAAGCTTGGAGAGCAAACCACTGACCAAATCTAAAAGCCAAGCTATAAGTATTTTCTATTATTTCAAAATTCTTAAATCACTCCAGCAATAGAATATGCTACCCGAAGAAGATATGAAGATAATGAATTTTTTTGCAGTTTCTTGTCTGATACCTTGACTACTATGCCAAACTGCTAATACAAATCGATAAAGGAGTTGAAATGAGAAGTCCTTTAATGCTCTCTGAGGTTTATAGTTTTCTTGCAGACCTAAAGTAATCATTCTGACTGATGATGTTACCTAGTTTTCTTTGCAAAAAAGTATACTGTACCTTAAACCATCTAATTCTGATATGTTGAGTCAGCTGATAAATTTCATTAGGATTCAAATGATATCCTTTTTAGATCTCTTTCACAATCTATTTTTCTTAAAACCTTGAAGTTTATAGGGTCAATAAACTTGCACCTTTTAAATTGTGAGCTACCCAAAGTAATTTGAAGTTGAGCAGTTGCTAAATCAAATAATTAAATTAAATTAAATATTGATGTCCATTTTTAAGTGTAGGTAATTTATGAACAAGGTAATTGTGTTTTTCACTCTCTTTAACTATCTTTTTCAGGCAAAAGCTCACCTAGACGAATGAGAAAGCTTGAGCCGAAATAGTCTGTCCTGTCATGAGTAGAGTGGAGGAATTTCTACCCTGTATGTTTCAGGCACTTGCCAGCTGTTGGATAAAGATAGCTATCTAAAAAGGCAAACATAAAATATGTCAAATTCTAACAGCTTTTCAGAAAATATACAATTTTCAGACTTATTTTATTATAATCTTTTAATGTAGGGTACTAAAATTCAGCTTCCCATTTGCCCTTCTGATCTCTCATAATCAGATGCAGTTTAACATTTATACCCAGCTGGGGAAAATAAAGAGTTTTCCTGCCATTATCTGTCAAACTATTATTCCGCTCCTGATCTCTTTGAGTGGGTTGCAAATTCTCACCCTATTCCTTGGCGTGAAAATTGACAAGGAATGCAGCAAAGATGACAAGAAGAGGCCCAGAGATCCCAATGGAGGAGGTTGAAATTGACAAGTGGCAGCAAGACAAGCAGTTGTATGTGACCAGATTTTCACCCAAGTATCTGATTTCACTCTTAATCCTCTGTGAGAAAGTATAAATAAGTCAGCATTTTCCTTTTTCTTTCTTTGTGCTGTATACAATAAATGCAGTATAGGCAATGACAGCATGTCTTCTTTTGTCAGCATACAGATCCATAGACCTATATGCACATACACACACACATATGCAAGCCTCCTTAAGAGAAGGCCACAAATTAGTTTTTTGTACAAGAAAACATGCAGTATTGCAAAGAATATTAATGTTTCTGTTAGGCTGTCAGGAACATTTGTCATTTCCTAATATATGTTTTTTTATAAAACCATCTTTTTCCCATCCCAAAAGTATTCATCTTTCAAATGCAGTTGTAAAGCCTGGCAGACTTTCTTCTAGCACTGAAAATTCAAATGTTTGAAATAGCTTGCACAGTCTTTCTGCTCTACTGATGGCTCCTGCCAAGTCTTTCCAATCTATTAACTGCCATGCTAATGAACTGAAAAGATTGTGACACGTTTATTTTACTCCATGCCATAACCCCTTGGGGTTTTGCCAGTGGGATGTTAATATTTCCTAGTTCATTTCCCCAGGATTCCCAATATATGTTTTTATCAAGAGATGATAAGATCATTAATATATTAGTATATCTCAAAAAATCATTTTTAGAAGATGTGATCCACAAAAGCATCTGTTGCGATGAAATTAAATATATTACTCCCATGTTAAAACAATATCAGAGTAGTAAATAATAGATTATTGTATATACAAGCGTAGAGGAATGAAACAGACATTTATTTGGGCCCTTTTGTGGACCTTACAATCTGATCCTCCCTGAATGACCAATTTCGTTACTGTATGTATACTGTATATATATTTTTGAGTCTTGGTGGCTACCTGGGCTAGTCCCTGAAATTTTATTGGCAAGGATTTTTTTTAGAAGTGGTTTACCAGTGCCAGTTTCCTAGAGAGAGAGTGATTGATCTAAGGTCACCAGGTGGTTTCACACCTATGGTACCTATAGCACCTATGATGGGATAAGAATTCATGGTCTTCTGGTTTCTAACCTGGTCGCAATAGCACTTAAGCCCCTGTCACACTGAACCAATGGATGCAAAGAGGATGTAAAACGGACAAAAATGCTTGCCATCTGTTGGAAAACACGAAGCATCCATTGTGTACTCACTGCATACGTGTTTCATACGCTCTATCCATAAAACATCCATCTACTGCTATTTCATCTGCTCAAAACGTTTTGAGCTGAATAAAACTTTTTGAGCGGATGAACTTTCTGGCACGTACGATCTATATCCGCGACACATACGGGCAACAAATTCTACGTCCGTTCTACGTCCGTTGACATCCGTTACACGTCCGATGTATCCTCTCGGCATCCTCTGGCCATCGATGCAACTCACATCCACTCCAGCAGAAAGCAGAAAGAGGGAGGAAGCGAAAGGTACGTGGAACGTCCACACAGCATTAGTAGCACAGACAGAGAAAGGATGAAAGCGGATGCAGCTCGGATATAAAGCATTAAAACGGACAAAACGTTCGCATATGGGACATATCTCGGATATTTAGGATGTGTGGAGAATGCCTAGAGTATGTGGAAGGACACCTAGCAGAAAACCGATATTTCCTATAAAAAGGGGGAGGAAATCACCTGGATCTCACTTTCAGTACAGCAGCCCTGATGTGCAGACCTCTTCACCCTTGGTCTTGCTCTTCCACATCATCCATTGATCTCCACCATGGATCATTGCACACTCCTTCTGGTAGCTGCCATCATTCAACACCAGAACCAAGCCCTCTTCAGACTGTTTCACCTTTTCTACGCAAAGAGAAGGAGACATCCAAGAACTGTCTGGGTCCGACGATGGATCAGGAGAAGAGCGGAGTTTGGACTGTATGACAAACTGATGGTGGAGCTGAGGAATGAAGACACTCGTGCATTCCAGCACTTTATGAGGATTCCACCAGCCATGTTTGACGAAGTTGTGGAGCATCTGAGACCCAGGTTGACCAAGGCAAACACCAACTTCCCTCCCAGCCTGGACCCTGGACTGAAGGGCACTGACTCTGCGCCACCTGGCCTCTGGGACCACATACAGAAACATGCAGTATGCCTGGAGGGTGCCACACAACACCATCAGCATTGTGGTTAGAGAAGTGGTGCAGGCCATCATTGAAGAATACATGGAGGAGCTCCTCCAGTGCCCCACCACTGAAGAAGGAAGAAAGAAAGTTGCAGAGCAGTGGTATCAGAGGTGGAACTTTCCCCACACAATTGGAGCCATAGATGGGAAGCATGTGGCCTGCAAATCTCCACCCAACTCGGAGTCCATTTATTTCAACTCCAAGGGCTTCTTCAGCATCATCCTCTTTGCCATGGTTGATGCTGACTACAAGTTCATGTACATTGATTCTTCAGGCAACGGGTCAGCTTCAGATGCCCAGGTATACAACGCCAGTGACCTCAAGGATGGTCTGGAATGCAACCTCATCATGGGTTTCCCAGATCCAGACCCCCTACCCAACGACACACAAGATGTGCCCTACTTCATCATGGGTGATGACGCCTTCTCCCTCAGAACCTACCTCATGAAGCCCTACACTTCCAGATACCTCACCCATGAAGAGATGATCTTCAACTACAGGCTGTCCAGGGCAAGACGGGTGGTGGAGAATGCCTTTGGCATCCTGGCCAACAGATTCCAGGTACTTCTCACCACCATGTAGCATCGCCCATAGACTGTGAGGAGCATCGTGGAAGCTTGCTGCATCCTGCACAATCTCATGCACACCCGCTATCCAGTGTTACAGAACAGGCTTGTGGACCATCAACAAGGGAATGGGGACATGGAGCCTGGTGAATGGAGGCAAAGACTAAACCTGATAGACACTGTGGATGTGCAAGGCCCCAACAGAGCTTCACGTGGAGGGAAGAAACAGCGCAACCTCCTGAAACACTGGTGCAACTCCCCAGCTAGAGCAGTGGAGTGGCAAGACAGGATGGTAGATGCTTAATGGATGCTTCCTTGAGCCTGTCTCATCACACTGATGAGATTGTGCCATGTATGTTGAGTGGCCTTACAATGAATAGGGCATTAATAAAGAGTTTTGTTTATGTTGAAATGTGTGGATCAGTGATTAAATTGTTATTGATAATGAAGGGCCATATGTGTGGCAGCTGGGAGGGTGGACCATACAGTCTGTTAGGGATAACATTGTTTACCCTAACTGGTTTAGGTGAAATAATAACTATGAACCATAGTTAGTGTATGGTAGAGTGTATGCAGCTTTAACTGTGAAATAGCAATTAAAGGAGTGGTTAAGAAAACAATATAAAAGTAGCAAGACTACGGCTTGCTCTCTCTCTGGCTTTGATGATCCCTGATTACTGCTTGGAATCAAGACTGCATTGCTTGAACGGGAGAGACAACAAAGGACTGATTTTGTAAGTCAACTGACATAGGATATTCTACATGGACTTTGCTAAATGAATACCCCTGAATGGACTGACTACATGGTAAATGAATATTGGACTGTTATTTGACTATGCCGTAAACTTATACTGGAATAAAAATATATTCTTGATAGCACAAGTGTATCTGTTATTTTTACTGTATGTTAATAAACATACAAGCTTAGCTCACTCATTTATCTGTGTGCCTATCTGACTAACGCTGCACATTCTGTTTAGCTTGTCTACCTAACCCTGGTTGGGGAACCCAGGCTTAACATTGTTGTTGTTTAGTTTCCAGTGGGATGCTCATTTATCCCCCTTGGTACATTGTCCACTTTTTCAAGTTTCTTGTAAAAATTTGTTTAGATCTTTTTAGTTTCCCCAGAGATTTCCTGTGTTTTTGCAACATGATCATATAAGAAGGTAACAAGCTAAACAAAGTACATTTCATGTTTTTTATTGTTCTTTGAAAATTAGCTTGGCTGACCTTGGAGTGATGGTCTTAACTCTTTCTTTATAATTGGAAGTTAATTTATCTCTTTCCACTAAGAGAAGTTATCCCTTCACAAAGACAAAGCCATCTATCTTTGTGGATTGCTAGGATTAGGTTGTCCATATTTCTTCAAGTCTTTTGATCTTCTCACACAGAGGTAACAAAAAACTGTAATTAAGCATTTGGCAGGATTAGAAGAATGGATATGGACAAGGGTGACCTGTTTGTTAAAAAACTAAAGGCTGAGAGAAAAATGTAGCCGGTACTTTCTTCCTCTTGTTTGATTCTGTGGTGTGAGAGATCAGGAAAAGATACCCAGAGATCAGGAAAAGAGAAGTAGATATAGAATATATTTAAAACTAATAGAGTGGAACTGGGGCAGTTTATTTCTTCCACAAATATTTTCTACATAGGTTTTCTTACATTGATTCAGTGACTATAAAAGAAGGGTCATAAATGAAGGTATATTTGCTGACAGTCCATTTGAGGTCTAAAGCAAGGTTTTTATGAAGTCCACATTGCAAAACACTTTCTCTTAAATGAGGACATTTGCTGATGTTTCCAACTGCAAGTTGGAAAAAATTCAATCATTTAATATTTTGAAGGATTGCTTGATCTTCAAGAACATATATTGGAGAAATGCATGCAGATGTTGCTGAAAGAGAAAAACAATAAATGTCCAGAGGATGAGATAGAGCTATCAAAAATGTTAAAAAGAAAAAAGAAAGAAAAAAATGTTAGCCATGTTTTTTTGAAGGAAAAAAATCACATTAACAACATTTTTATTAAACCAACAAATTTACACAAAACTGCTGCAGGTCTTTGGGCAAATTGATTAGAAAAGGTGGAATGAACAGAAACTGTGGTTTATTGTAAAGCTATGTGTGTGTGGTTAATGCATATGTTAAAAGCAAGATTTGTTTTGGAAAATAAATGGGGTCTTCACTATATATTTACTCACTCCTTCTATTAGAATAAATCAGGTACTTCAGCCTTTTTCATTCACTTTTCAATATTATCCACTTTCTCCTTTCCTGGCCTCAGGAAGACTTGCTGTCATTTCGGTCAACCTGCTTGATGGTAGAAAAAGCAAAGCAATAGCAGCTGAAAAATAAATGCATCCACTCCTGCAAGGAAGAGCTTAAATTTTCTGCTTGTAGATCTGGCTCTAAAAGAGTGTGGGGAAAAATATGAAAATGGAGAGTGTGTGCTAAGCTAGAAATACACATGGAGCCAAAAAGAAAGCCACATGGAAAAGCAGGGTAGTGATGAAAGGTGACAAAAGCCGGAGAAGCAATTAATTGCCTGATAATAGGATGCTCATCCTTTGATTGGCACATTTAGAATTTTGAGAGCATGTCAAGGACACTTTTACAATATACTTACCATAGACTGCTTCTTTATTTACAAAACTGTTGCCAGGGATAACAAGGCAAAACACTAATACACCACAATACTCTACACTACTTCTTCTAACCTCATAACTAAAGCCCATGTCCCACTGCACAAATGGATGCAAAGAGGATGTAAAACGGACAAAAAAGCTTGCCAACCGTTAGAAAACGCGATGCATCCGTTGTGTACTCACTGCATACGTGTTTCATACGCTCTATCCGTCAAACATCCGTCTACTGCTATTTCATCCACTCAAAAAGTTTTGAGCTGCACAAAACTTTTTCAGCGGATGAACTTTCCACTGCGTACGATGTACATCCGTGACACATATGGGCAACAAATGTTCTACGTCCGTTGTCATCTGTTACACGTTCGCTGTATCCTCTCGGCATCCTCTGGGCATCCTCGCAACTCACATCCGCTCCAGCTGAAAATGGAAAGAGGGAGGAAGCAAAAGGTACATGGAACGTCCACACAGCATTAGTAGCACAGAAATAGAAAGGATGTAAGTGGATGCATCTCGTATATAAAGCATTAAAACGGACAAAACGTTTATATATGGGACGTACCTTGGATATTTAGAATCTCTGGAGTATGCCTAGATTATGTGGAAGGACACCTAGCGGAAAATTGATATTTCCTATAAAAAGGGGGAGGAAATCACCTGGATCTCACTATCAGTCCAGCAGCCATGGTATACAGACCTCTTCACCCTTGCTCTTGCTCTTCCACATCATCCATTAATCTCCACCATGGATCATCACACAGTCCTTATGGTAGCTGCGATCATTCAACACCAGAACCAAGCCCTGTTCAGACTGTTTCACCTTTTCTATGCAAGGAGAAGAAGGAGACGTCCAAGAGCTGTGTGGGTTTGACGATGGATTGGGAGAAGAGTGGTGTTTGGACTGTATGACAAGCTGATGGTGGAGCTGAGGAATGAAGACCTCATGCATTCCAGCACTTCATGAGGATGCCACCAGCCATGTTTGAGGAACTTGTAGAGCGTCTGAGACCCAGGTTCACCAAGCCGAGCACCAACTTCTGTCCCAGCCTGGACCCTGGACTGAAGGTGGCACTGACTCTGTGGCACCTGGCCTCTGGAACCACATACAGAAACATGCAGTATGCCTGGAGGGTGCCACACAACAGCATTAGCAAAGTGGTCAGAGAAGTGGTGCAGGCCATCATTGAAGAATACGTGGAGGAGCTACTCCAGTGCCCCACCACTGAAGAAGGCTGGAGGAAAGTTGCAGAACAGTGGTATCAGAGGTGGAACTTTCCCCACACCATTGGAGCCATAGATGGGAAGCACGTAGCTTGCAAAGCTCCAGCCAACTCAGGGTCCTCTTATCACAACTCCAAGGGCTTCTTCAGTATCATCCTCTTTGCCATGGTTGATGCTGACTACAAGTTCATGTACATCGATGCTTCAGGCAACGGGTCAGCTTCAGATAGCCAGGTATACAACGCCATTGACCTCAAGGATGGTCTGGAATGCAACCTCATCATGGGTTTTCCAGATCCAGACCCCCTACCCAATGACACACAAGATGTGCCCGACTTCATCGTGGGTGATGACGCCTTCTCCCTCAGAACCTACCTCATGAAGCCCTAGAGTTCCAGATACCTCACCCATGAAGAGAGGATCTTCAACTACAGGCTGTCCAGGGCAAGACGGGTGGTGGAGAACACCTTTGGCATCCTGGCCAACAGGTTCCAGGTACTTCTCACCACCATGCAGCATCACCCACAGACTGTGAGGAGCATCGTGGAAGCTTGCTGCATCCTGCACAATCTCATGCACACCCGCTATCCAGTGTTGCAGAACAGGCTTGTGGACCATCAACAATGGAATGGGGACATGGAGCCTGGTGAATGGAGGCAAGGACTAAACATGATAGACACTGTGGATGTGCAAGGCCCCAACAGAGCTTCACATGAAGGGAAGAAGCAGCGCAACCTCCTGAAACACTGGTGCAACTCCCCAGCTGGAGCAGTGGAGTGGCAAGACAGGATGGTAGAAGCTTAATGGATGCTTCCTTCAGCCTGTCTCATCACACTGATGAGATTGTGCCATGTATGTTGAGTGGCCCTACAATGAATAGGGCATTAATAAAGAGCTTTGTTTATTTTGAAATGTGTTGATCAATGAATAAATTGATATTGATAAAAAGGGCCATATGTGTGGCAGCTGGGAGGGTGCACCATACAGTCCCACTAAGCTTGCACTGGAGGTTTATCAATTCCACAACTATCCTGACCCATCCCACAACTATCCTTACCTATCCCACAACTATCCTTACCTATCCCACAAGCATGCAAAGGCTTAACCATTTTTTCAAAGTTTTCACCAACACTTTATTAAGTAAAAAAAATGAACCAAGTGTGTGAAGCCAAGATAACCTTTTTTAATAACTGTCTTAAGTAAACTGTATGACTTTATTAAAAAAGCAAAATGAAGCAAGTAAAGTGTCTTAAGCAAAGATAAAGTGAACAGGTAACAACTCAGTCTCTGGCACTATTCTCAGTCACTCTGAGGCATGTCCATGGTCTCAGCTGTCGAGTGGCCAGGGACTATTGAGGTGGCTGTGGCTGGAGTGCTGGTCTGAGGCGCCATTGGGGTGCTTGGCCCCAAGAGTACAACAGGGATGGTGTGTTCAGGAAGCTCTCAGAGAGCTGACTCAGTCCTGTGAGTTTGAGAGGCCCTTCCTCAAGGACCTGGGATGTCAGGCACAATACTGATGACAGATTTTCTGTTGAGGGGCTTGGCTGTGGGGTGGAGAAAGGAGGAGTGTAGTGGGGCTGTCTGGTCTGCAGCTGGGTGAGGAGTGTCATCTGTGGCGTCCAATGAACCTGGGCCTGGACTGGGAAGTTCTGCTTCTGCTGTGGGAAGTCCTGGTAGTTGTAGCCTTGGTAGGTGAGGGGCTGTTGAAAGCCGTGGAAGGGCTGTGATATCACCTGGGGTGGAGGAGCAGACCTGGACTGGGTAGGAGCAGCTTCAGCTGGGACTTGAGGGTTGTGCAGAACTGCTGTGATCTTCTGCTTCATCACCTGGTACTGGGCCTCGGGCAGGTCCCTCAGGGTCTGGCTCACGTAGGTGATGAAGGTGTTCCGGTCCGAGGATGCTCTGTCCAAGTGGACCAGCTGAGAGAGAAGTTCTGTGCTGGTCTTCATTGTGTCCCTGATCTCCAACAGCACACTGTGGTCCTGGCCTTCCAGTCTGCCTCTCTGCCTGCATCCTCTGGAGCTGGGGGTGGGGATGGGTTGGCCTCTGGTGGCTTCTGCTTCTTCTTCCATTTGTGACAGCAGGGCATCATCCTCCACGGGATCCTCCAAGTCTGCCGGCATGGGGAGTGCAGCTGTCGGGGGGGTCTCTGCTGTGGGGACCTCTGAAGACACCTGCCTGGACAGGGTAGCTGGCTCCTGGCTGGAATAGGACTGGCTGTCTGTGGGATGTCTGAGGGAGAGGGGTCTCAGAGGGGCTGCTCCTCAGTGGCAGATCTCACCCTCCAGGAAACTGCACTTGGCCATGACGTACATCTCCTGGTCAGTGAGCTTGACAGCGACCTGGCCAGATTTCTTCAGGTGCAGCTTGCCATACCAGGTGTGCATGTGCTTCTATCATCCCAGGAGTACATCTGCAGTGTAGCCCAGGCTCTCTGCCTTGTCTCTCCACGCTGCCTGCTTTCTCTTGGTGTCACGTTAGAGCCTGTGGCCCTTTCTCCACAAGTACTCATTCTCCCTCAGCCATTTCAGCACCTCCTCCTCATGGTCCTTGGAAATGGAGTACTGTTTCCTCTCTCCCTTCTCCTTGCCTTGCCTCTTCCTTCCTCTGGCAGGGGCTTCAGGGCCTTCAGCAGCAGGGCTTTGAGAGCCTTGGGGCTGGTCCCCCACAGCAGCAGCAGTGCCAGTAGCAGTAGCAGCAGCACCAGCAGTAGCACCAGCAGCAGCAGGAGAAGCACCAGCAGCAGCAACACCAGGAGCAGCAGCAGCAGCAGCAGCAGAAGCAGCACCAGCAGCTTCAGAGTCAGCGCCAGGGGGTGGGATGGTGGTTCTGTCCTTCTTGCCAGGGCTGGCAGGAGTAGGCACAGGCTTCTTCTTCTTCCCTGACTGATGAACCATGATGTTCTTTCAAGATGTCTCTGGCAGCAAGTCTTTCCTCTGAATGGTGACTGCTTGCGAGCTGCATCCTTTTATATCCGCGGAGCTGACGCAATTCATACTCCCCGCATCCGCTATGCATCTGCTACACATCCATTATGCATCCTATAGATGTCCGTGAGGTATCCACCTCATCCGTTATGCATCCGCTCCTTCCGCTATGTGTCCGCTTCGCTATTCTCCCCTGGAAGCCCTTCGGATGTGTCATCTGCTTCCATTCGCTAGGCTTCCTACGAACATCCGCTCACCATCCTCGCTACATACTACCCCCGTCCGTTCCTTTCCGTTGTTTTCCATTCTGTTTATGCAAATTTTCACCACTTTTGAGAGCGGATAACAACGGATGGAGCCACCCCCAAAATTTTGCTCGTCCGCTGTGTCCTTTTTGCAAATGTTTTGCATCCGTCGGCAGTGTGACCTAGCCTTAAGATGCTATGCTTGTCAGCAGATATGCCATTATTTCTCTTCGGAGAAAATGTTTTTGAAAATGATATTTGTAAATAAAGCTCTTAGTTTCAACAGCCCTCTCTTTTATTTTACTTTTTTTAGTTTCAAAATCAGCAGAAATCACTTTAGAATTCAGAAATATTATTGCAAATAAAAATGCTATGCACTTTTAAATCCAAGGTTTTTTTTAATGGGCAATAAATCAAGTTTATGTCTCTCTCAAGCTTTCCAGGAACTTTTGGGACCAATGGACAATCCAATGAAAGAAACAAAGAATATTATCAGAAGCAACTTGTGTGGATGAATTTCTGAAGTACTGTCTTCTCCTAAGAGACAAGAAACACTTCAGAGGCACATGAATATACCCAGTAGTAAGAAAATAGTGATTGCAGGTTAAGCCCTGTAGAATAATGCAAATAAAGCCCATGTCACACTGGCCAATGGATGCAAAAAGGACACAGCGGATGAGCAAAATGTTCCATCCATTGTTATCCGCTCTCAAAAGGGGCGAAAATTTGCATAACCAGAGCGGATAACATGGACGCGGGGAGGACGCAGGGCGGATGCAAAGCGGATGCAGAACGGAAGCCTAGCGGATGGAAGTGGATGGGAGCGGATGGGAGTGGGTGGCACATCCGCAGGGCTTCCGGGGGGCCTCAGCAAAGCAGACGTGGAACAGAAAGAGCAGATGCAGAGCGGATGCCGAACGGATGAAGCGGATGTAGAGCGGAAGCCTAGCGGATGCACAGCGGAAGCCTAATGGATGCCTGGCGTTAATTGTGCATGCGGGGAGGATGCATTGCGTCAGCCCCGCGGATATAACGGAAGCAGTTGGGAAGCAAGTCGCCATTCAGAGGAAAGACCTGCTGCCGGACACATCGACTGGCTTGCCTGCCCTGCCTGCATGTCTGCTTCCAGTCTTGCTGCCAGCCTCCCTGCCAGTCTTGCTGCCAGCCTCCCTGCCAGCCTTGCTGCCAGCCTCCCTGCCAGCCTTGCTGCCTGCCTTCCTGCCAGCCTTGGTTCATGTCTGCCTGCCAGCCTTCCTGCC
>BLBF01000053.1:2646746-2681727 GCA_015471245.1 Laticauda colubrina
CTGCCAGCCTTCCTGCCAGCCTTGGTTCATGTCTGCCTGCCAGCCTTGGTGCCTGCCTCCCTGCCAACCTGCCTGCCAGCCTTGGTGCCTGCCTCCCTGCCAGCCTTCCTGCCAGCCTTGGTGCCAGCCTCCCTGCCAGCATTCCTGCCTGCCTTGGTGCCAGCCTCCCTGCCAGCCTTCCTGCCAGCCTTGATTCCTGCCAGCCTCCCTGCCAGCCTCCCTGCCGGCCAGCAACCCCACAACCATGCGGAAGCACAGCAAGCCTCAGCCATCTGCTGCTAGCCCTGGCAAGAGGGACAGGGCTACCATCCCGCCCCCTGGCCCTCACTCTGGTTCTGCTGGGGCTTCTGCAGCACAGGCTCGCTCTTCTGGGGCTGGCGCTTCTGCTGCTTCTGCTTCTGGAGGAGCTGATGACAAGCACTCCAGCACCAGCCACCTCCACAGCACCTGCACCCTTCACCCCTGAGACTGAGCGACCAAAATGAGTGCCAGAGACTCATTTTTGTCTTATAGTTTGTTGTTAATAAAGTCTATTTATGATTCACACACTTGTTTCATTTCTTTTTTTTAATAAAGTCTTGCTGGAAACTTTTAGAAATGGTTTAAGCCTTTGCATGCTTGTGGGATGGGTAAGGATAGCTTTGGGATGGGTTAGGATACCTGTGGGATGGGTAATAGCTATGGGATGGGTTAGGATAGCAGTGGGATAGATAAACCTCCAGTGCAAGCATAGTGGGACTGTATGGTCCACCCTCCCAGGTGCCACACCTATGGCCCTTTATTATCAATGATAATGTAATAATTATCCACACATGTCAACATAAACACAACTCTTTATTAAACGACCTGTTCATTGTAGACCAACCAAACATACATGGCCCAATCTCATCCATGTGATGAGACAGGCTGAAGGAAGCATCCATTAAGCATCTACCATCCTGTCTTGTGACTCCACTGCTCCAGCTGGGGAGTTGCACCAGTGTCACAGGAGGTTGCACTGCTTCTTCCCTTCATGTGAGACTCTGTTGGGGCCTTGCACATCCTCAGTGTCGATCAGGTTTCGCCCTTGCCTCCATTCCCCAGGCTCCATGTCCCCATTGGCTTGTTGGAGGTCCACGAGCCTGTTCTGCAAGACTGGGTAGAGGGTGTGCATGAGATTGTGCAGGATGCAGCAAGCTTCCATGATCCTCCTCACGGTCTCCGGGCAATGCTGCATGGTGGTGAGAAGTACCTGGAACCTGTTGGCCAGGATGCCAAAGGCGTTCTCCACCACCCGCCTTGCCCTGGACAGCCTGTAGTTGAAGATCCTCTCTTCACGGGTGAGGAGTCTGGAGGTGTAGGGCTTCATGAGCTAGGTTGTGAGGGAGAAGGCGTCATCCCCCACGATGAAGTAGGGCACATCTTGTGTGTCGTTGGGCAGGGGTTCTGGATCTGGGAAGCCCACGATGAGGTTGCGTTCCAGCCCCTCCTTGAGGTGACTGGCGTTGTGTACCTGGGCATCTGAAGAGGAGCCGTTGCCTGAAGCATCGATGTACATGAACTTGTAGTCAGCATCGACCATGGCGAAGAGGATGATGCTGAAGAAGCCCTTGGAGTTGAAATAAGTGGACCCCAACTTGGCTGGAGGTTTGCAGGCCACGTGCTTGCCATCTATGGCTCCAACAGTGTGTGGTAAGTTCCACTTCTGATACCACTGCTCTGCAACTTTCTTCCTTCCTTCTTCAGTGGAGGGGTACTGGAGGAGCTCCTCCTTGTATTCTTCGATGATGGCCTGCACCACTTCTCTGACCACAATGCTGATGGTGTTGGATGGCACCCTCCAGCCGTTCTGCATGCTCCTGTAGGAGGTCCCTGAGGCCAGATGGCGCAGAGTGAGTGCCTCCTTGAGCCCGGGTTCCAGGCTGGGCTGGAAGCTGGTGTTTGCCTTGGTCAACCTGGGTGTCAGGCGCTGCACAACTTCGTCAAACATGGCTGGAGGCATCCTCATGAAGTTTTGGAACACCGGAGTGTCTTCGCTCCTGAGCTCCACCATCAGCTTGTTGTACAGTCCGTCCTTTGCTCTTCTGGCAAACCATCTTCGGACCCAGACTCTTTTTGGGTGGCTCCTTTTCTTCTTGCAGTGGTTTTCACAGAGCCTGCAGATGGCTTCGCACTTTTGCAGAATGATGGTGGCTGCCGAAAGGACTTTGTTACAATCCACGGTGGACATGACTAGATGCTGTGGAAGAGGAAGAGGCAGATGAAGGCTGCAGAGGTCTGCACCGCTGGGCTGCTATTCTGAAAGTACGGTGCAGGCGAGTTGCTCCCCCTTTTTATAGGCAGTATAGGTTTTCCGCTAGGCATCCTGTCGGCATCCTTTAGACATCCTTAATATCCGAGATAGGTCCCCTCTGCTAACCTTTTTCCATTTTAAACGCTTTGTTTCCGTTCTGCATCCGCTAGGCATCCGTTCTGCATCCGTTCTGCATCTGTTCCGCTTCCTCCCTACGTCTGGGCGGATGGAGTTGCGCGGATGCGCAACGGATGCCTAGCGGACACAGCGGATGCATAGCGGATGCAGAACGGATGTAGAACGGACGAACTGGATACATTTTCCGCGCAAAAGTTTTAGGCAGAAACTTTTGGAGCAGATGAAACGTCGATAAACGGATGCTGGACGGATAGAGAGGAAGCAAAACGTAGGCAGTGAGTACAGAACGGATACATCGCATTAACCAACGGATGGTAAGGTTTTTTGTCCGTTTTACATCCTCTTTGCATCCGTTGGTTCAGTGTGACATGGGCTTAATGAAGAGGAGACCTTAAACCCTATATGGAAGGTTTCTTCAAATGCCCCCCTCTGAAAACCAGAATCACCTGCCATTTGCCAACTGCCTAAATTTTGATCATTGACCATGGGGAATGCTGTAACAGTTGTGAGTGCAAGGTTCAGTCATAAGTCACTTTTTTCAATACCATTGTAGCTTTGAATGGTCACTAAATGAATCGTTGTAAGTCGAGGATTACTTGGAATCATGATCAACATTTCATCAAAACCCTTCAGTATCATAATATGGCAGATGTGTGCACTAACAGACTCAGAGACCAAATAAGAGAAAAAATTATGACACAATATAACAAATTATTTCTTCAATGAAGGATAGGATAGGAACATCCTAATCATTATGGGAAAACTTTGTGCAAAAGTTAACTCTAAGACAATCTCTACTGTATGGAAATATATGAATTACTAGAGAATTCTGTAAAGACAAGAAATTTTCCTACACAGTACCATTTTTAACTTTCTTTTTACCTTAGGAATCATGAATGTATTTATTTAATACCTATGGTGATCATACCATTTTACAGCTGGGACCAAGTTGCATCATTTCTTCCTGCAGAAATGACAAAAAAATATGGTCCTTGGGTGAATGTGAACCATGTAGATCTTTGTTGCAAAGGATATAGTACCTGATAAATGTTTTGGCTTCTTAGTACTTTTTGCCATCAATATATACTCTCACACTACTAAACATTTACCTATTCATAAGTGATAGAGCTAAATTTGGGCCAAACAATATCTCTCAGCTTCATTTTGTTGTAAGAATAAAACACAAGTTAGCAGAAGAATTAGGTATTATTCTCAATGCTTCCAAAAAATTATGTGTTTAAAATTAAAAATAAAAGTTGTGAGAAATAAGTTTAACTATTCCTATCTATGTTGTTATATGTGAAAAATCTGGAATTTATAACCCAGATTTCTGTTTGAAAGAATTTATAAAAATAGATGTACCCTAACCTCTAGCTTAAACCCTTATACTGGGACCTAAGAAGCTTCTACTTGCTGCTTGGAACTAAACATTTGTGACTCACAACAGTTTACAACATCATGATTCACATACAACTTGTGATTCACAATATACAAATAAATTACTATAGATTAAAAAAAAAACTATACCAAGTAATTGCAAATAAAATAGTAAACCTTACAGTAATTATAAACAGCCTAACCAACATTCAAGATCTCTGTATTGTACTTTTATTTTACCATAGTAATTTAATATTAAGCATTTTATTTCAAATACCCTTTAAATAATTTTGGACTTCCTGAAGACATATGCATCTTTAATAATCAAACATGTTCTTTTGCTTTCATGTCATTTCACTACACCACTATGTAAGTTGAAGTTCTTTAAATGAAATCTTCCCTTTAGTTTTCCATATAGCAGAATTTAGCTGTCCAGCAGTAGCCATGATCCTGTTCATTAACCATCAACTTAATAACTCAGCAATCAAGACAGGTCATCCTTTAAGATGATATATAGTAATCAAGACTACCTACTTGGCATTTTTCCAAATCTGTAGTACACTGCTAGATTAAGCATGGATTGGGTTGACAATAATGTTTTGCCTTTCTATCTGTCCATTCTGAGTACATATAATCAGATGTTAGACTCGGATGAGCTTCCTTTTCCCAAAGCCACGTATTTTGATTTCTCTTTATACTTGTTTACATTGCAAACATTCTATTGCTGCAGGAATGCATCCAATCCTCCTACCAGGCTATCCACTATGAGCTTTGGCCACTTTCTTAACACTCTCTTAAATATTATATTCTATAATATTTAAAGAAAAAGATGTCTTTTTCTCATATCTCATTCTTTATCCATTATCAAATTCTTAAAAACTTATGTAGTTCTGAAAAAGATTTAAGACAAGAACTTCTGGTTTGCAAGGCTGCGGCGGCAGCAGGAATCTGCGATTGTGCGCGGTTTCTGCTGCACTCGCCACTGGAGTGTCCCCAATCCAGCTGGATTTGGGGGCTATAGTTACCCCATAGAGTTAACTGAAGATAGGGGAGATCCAGCAGGGGTCCGGTAGAAGTGCAACTCCCCTCCTCAGCTGGCTTAACTCCCTTTTCTGAAAGCGGTGGAGCGGCAGTCAGCAATGGCTGCCACAAAAAAGCTTTCATCTTTGTAGAATGTGCAGGAGGAAGAATATGCAGGAGGATGTGCAGGAGGAAGCTGAGAAAATGAAATTTTTTGGTTAACCAGGATAATAAGTAACATTTAAATACCCTGGAATTTAAGTTTCATTAAAGATACTTCGTTCCCGACGAAGACGGAAAAAGTGGCGAATGAATGTAAAAAGGGAATGTTTGTTTTCTCACTCTCCTTCCTTACAGTGATAGCAAATGAATGGAGAAATTGGAAAAGCCCATTTTGGCATCAGCAGGTAATCCTGAAAATTAAAGCCAAGGGGACAATAAAGATTTCTGAGCATTGGGGAAAAAAGAAAAAAAATCTTTTTTGAAATAAGCGGGAAGGGAGAGGAAAATAATTAATATTAATATTTTGTTGGAGGAGGCTGCTTGGAATTTATAAAATCAGAGCTAAACTGTAAAAAGACTTCTAAAAGATATATTTTAATTGGAGCTTTGTAACTGAACTATAACTCCAGGAAGAAAAAGAAGAAAGTGCTAAATGAAACAGTCTGTGTGTATTTGGATTGCTTGGTGACTTTGGGACTTTTGAAAATCATTATTTGAAAGACTAAAAACATTTGGGTTGTATAAAAAAACTTTTAACAATTGCACTACTTGTTGATGAACTGAAAATTGAATTTAAAAAACTAAAAGAAGAGGAACAAGAAGGGAAGGGCTCTTCTGGATCTGTTTTCCATTTTTTAGAAATGGCAATTTCTACCTACCAGAAACTACAAGAACAAGAAGACTGGGATGAAGAAGAAGCCATCTTTAATGAACAAACAACTTTAGCTGGGGAAGAAAAGGGAAAGAGGGGAAAGAGAATGGAGAGTTTAAGACTTAAAAAAACAACCAAAAAAGGGAAAAATAAGGTGAAAAATTGATGCAATGTCAGAAAGCAACAGAAAAGAGGAAAACAGAAGATAGAGATTAAGAGACAAGGGGTAAAAAGGCAGGATTGGAGAAGAAAGGAAGGGAAAAAGGGAAGAGAAGTTACAAAGGTTTAAAACAAGATGTAAAGAAACAAGATTTATTCAGAGATAGTAGGTAAAAATATGATTAAAAAAGAGATTCTACAAAAGTACATAAGATTGTGTTGTATTTATATTTGAAATAATGTTAGAAAACTGGATTTCATGATAGAGCTTAATTTGCTATGGATTATTGTTTTAATTATATTATAAACTTATTACTCTTTTTCATTTTATAATATAGTAAGTAGCTCTAGAATGTACTAAGCAGAATCAGAATGAAAAGTATATATTATTTTAAGTGTTAAATTTAGGGGAAAGATTTAAAGGCATCATACTTCAATCAGTGATTACAGGATAAATTTTGTGTTAATGAGAAAAGACAATAGAAAATTGAACTAGAACAGACAAAAGATATGCGTATAATGATTTAAACTGAGATGAAATAAATAAAATAGAATTAAGAGAGTGAAAAGAGGGGAGAAGCTATTAGAAAATGTAGAATGGTAAATAAGATATGAAATGGGATAAAAAGCGAGCATGAATTCGAATTTATGTCTGTACAAAAAGATGTAACCCAGGACTAAGCTGCTTTAAAAAAAGAAGTTTTATATTTTTATGTTTTGTGTTTTGTTTGTGTATGTTTGTTTATTGAAAATCAATAAAATTTTTATTAAAAAAAAAACTTATGTAGTTCTAACCAGCAAAAGTCTATTAAGAGCTACCAGAAATGGTAACATATTATGTTTTAATTTTGATCTAATAAACTAATTTTGTATTCCAACTTATCACTTTCTGTAAGAAATAAAATGAAAAAAATCTCTTCCCATTTAAAAAATATCTTTGAAGCCCTGTCATTCAGTGCTGTTCAAAAAGAAATTCCATTAATAGCTATCATATACCAGAACATATATATATATTAACCCTGATGAAATAAATCCACTTCGAATTCCTTTTGTTTACTTTTTTTGATCTTTGTCATCAAATAATGTCCATCAAACAGATTTCTTTTAATTTTCTGTCTCCTCTCAGACACAGCTTTATTAGTTTAAGACTCCCTTTTGTAAATCCAAGATAAGGTTTTAAAAGTCACTCTTCTGATTTATTATTTGTGTGTTCTCTTTAATTATTATGACATCAGCTGGTTTCATTTGTAAATCCATTGTGGCATCTTATATTTTGGAATTTTAAAATAGATTTTCAGCTCCACATCATTTTTTTCATATCACTTTTGTAATCTGGCTTTAAAAAAAAATCCAAATCCACTTTCAAATCAGCCTCAGACTCTTTTTTAATCTCACAAAATCTGTTGTTCCTCTATATCTTCTGTTATAGCATCAGACAATAATTTCTGAGCCCATTGTCCCCTGAGACCCTTTGTTTTTTTCTATAGTCAAATAGTTCATATGGTAACATTTTGCTATAGAAGCTCATATAGTTCTATCAGTGCAAAACATTGCGTAGACAAGTTGTTACAAATGTCTGAATAATCAGTGAATATGCCTGGAGTGTATTATTTCTGGCAGCTAAAATCCATTTGTATCTTTGGAAAGGCTGTTTTATAAGCAGAGATCATTTTATTATTTGTTATATCAAACATTTTCTTTTGTGCAACATTTCAAATTATTCGTTTTCAGTCGAGTGGCTGGAAAGCATTTTTCAAACCTGGCATTTCCTAATCTGATAGATTGCAAAAATTAATGTGGGGAACATCAATAAAAGTTGGCAATTTAATTGCAAAAATTAATGTGAGGAACATCAATAAAAGTTGGCAATTTAAAGCAATGTTTTCTTTCAAAATTATGGCTGATTTCATTGAAATCTAACAATAACTTTGAGACAACTGTTGAATGACAAGCTATTATCAACGTGCAGTGATCCAAAACAGCTTATATTTTGATACCTGAAAAAATAGGAATAATTTGGATAAATAAAAAATAGAAATGAATAAGTGTAGCTTAAGTTTGATTAAAGCAGAATTATTTCCTGATGTCAGCACATGTTTGCTGCTTTCATCAGAATAAAGAAAGCACCCTTGAAGATTTGTACTGCAAACTTTATCCCTTTCATAAATGGACATGACATCACAATGAAGAAACAAAGGGTGTGGCTCTTGTATCAAAATCCTGTTTTCATTATGCTGCCATGCTCTCCGCTCTCCATGCAATGCCACTGATCCTTCCAACTCTTATTCACTTCATTTTAAACAAACCTGCTTCTATGTCTTCAACTATTAGGTGTAGTTCTAAAAAGTTATTTCCTTCTCCAATTAAAAATCTAACACCATAGTTGTTTTGCTACTTGCATTAGAAAAATAATAACGAATTCAAGGAGTGTCAGTGGGAAGGACCCTCTTTGGGTATGACTTGCAGTAACTAAAAACTGTAGCTTGGAGGAAAGGTTTACCCAGGACTTTATTATATTCCAATGCTTCCAACTATAAGACCTTTGCTCTGGCTGAACTATGTTGGCTTCAGTTTCCTAATTCTATTGCAAAAGTCCTTACAAGTTTAAGTGGAACAGAGTCCCTGCTTCCAGATGTTTTTGCCCATTTGGATTTGGTGCACCTCAACTTTTTTATGCAGATATGGGATTTAATGCAGTTGGAGTTTCATTCAATTTTGTGATAAGGTGCTACATCAACCTGGAGAGTAAATTTAATTCACCCACATATCTTCTGCTTTTCCTGAGGCCAGGGTGGGACAAGGGGGGACTAATTTGACTAGCTATGGACATTGGCATTTCCTTGGTTAGCTAGTCAGCTATATATTTCATTATTGCCTTTCAGTCCCAAAGGGACTTTTCAAAAGACAATTGGGCTTTCTTGGTTTTTTTCTTGAAAGCATTTTGCTTCTCATCCAAGAAACTTCATCAGTTCTGAACTGAACTGAAGGAGCTTCTTGGGTGAGAAGGAAAACATTTTCAAGGAAAAAAACAAGAAAGTTCCATTTCCATTTGAAAAGCATCTTTGGGACAATCATGACCTGGATGATTGAAAATCTTAATAAATCTTCAAAGGGCTGGGTGATGAATTCATGTCCTTTTCATGTGAATCTTCAAGGTAATATTGTATAGATGAGATAAAACAAAACTAGTTGCCTAGATCTGGCTGCAGTTTTCATCATAACCTGATGCTCCTTAGATTAACCACCATGACTGTTTATATTCACAAAGGTCTTCCATCTGGGGCATCCACATTGTTTTCCACTCTGCCACAAACTATAGTCTACAGCAATCATTAAAAATATATGATGTCAGCAGATGCTATGACTGATAACTATTGCAGATGTACTTGGTCATCTTGTAATGGCAAACTCCCTTTCAGGTTGGAAGCCTTATTTTCCCAAGAAATGAAATAGGCATTTCTAATACCCAAAACATGATACCAGGGGTGGGATTCAACCAGTGTTATTACCAGTTCGGTGATTATGTTTTACTGTGTGTGCATGAAAAAAAAAAAAAATCAGCTGTGCTGCCTGGACAGCTGAAAAGTGCTGTGTGCGGTGCACAGCATTTGAAAAGCCTCTTTTTTCCTTCTTTTTCAACCTCAGCTGTGCCATGAAAAGCAGATGAGGTTGAAAAAGTAGGAAATAGGAAGGGCGGAGCTGGCGTCATGATGATACGGCATGCGATCTTGGAGGTCTGAGATCACTGCCGATATCTTTGCTCCTGGACGGTCCAATCGGATCTAAACTGTCCCGAAGAGATGGTGAATGTAAAGAGCACATCCTGATGATCCCAGGGATACCACAAAGTCCCTGGTAGATCCAAGAGAAGCTTTTTTGTCAGCGGCAAAGAGGCAGCCATTAAAGCTGCTGAAGTTGGGTCAGCTCCGAAATGGAAGAGAACAGAAAGAGAGAGTGTGCTGGTTTGGTGAGAACTTTTTTTTATATCATAAGATTTGAAAGGACACCCTAAAGGAAGGCAAGAATCTTTTAAAATTTTGACAGAAGTGATTAAGCGGCGATTTTAAACAAGAATGTCAAAGTATTATTTTTTTTTATTGTTTGATTTTTTTTTTATACATGAGCTTATATTTTGAAACTGGACTGATTTTTTTTTCTTGTCATGTATTTTTTTCTCCTTTTTTTTTTTTTTTATTTTATTAATTTTCTACAAACAGACAAACGTACAAAACATTAAAAACATCTACTCTCCTATATACTTCCGGTGTATCGGTTGGTTCATCAGTTTTGTGCATTCATTTTATAGTGTCAATTACAATTATATTGCATAACCACTCATATTGTCAATCCATATTCTAATATTACTAAAAAAAAATAAAAAAATCTTTTTCTGACTATACTTTTAATCATTCATGCTTTGTGAGATAACAATACTTCAAACAGTTTGTTCTATAACTTATCATATAATCATAACAAATCAATCCTTAAAAACCCTTCATATATATAATACTAATGCTCTATTATTGTATTTTATCATCTAACCATTGATAAAAAAAACCCCAAATTGCATAAAATTGTTTATCTTCTTGTTCTCTAATTTCAAATGTCAATCTAC
Organism: Laticauda colubrina; assembly: GCA_015471245.1. Taxonomy (NCBI): domain Eukaryota; kingdom Metazoa; phylum Chordata; class Lepidosauria; order Squamata; family Elapidae; genus Laticauda; species Laticauda colubrina. Next base: position 2,657,202 of record BLBF01000053.1, read on the forward strand.
TCATCTCAGCACATTCCAATATTTTCTTAATAATTTCTTCCTGCAATGGTATTTTCTCATTCTTCCAGTTTTTAGCAAATACAATCCTAGCCGCTGTTAATACATTTACAATCAAATATTTCAAGTCTTTATTATATATATCAGGTAAAATTCCCAATAAAAAGATCTCTGGTTTCAAGTCTATGTGTTTCTTTGTCATTTTTTCCAACCACATGTGAATTTTAGTCCAATATTTTCTGGCATTCTCACAAGTCCACCACATATGATAGTATGAGCCAGGTATCTGATGACATTTCCAACATTTTTCAGATTTGTTCTTGAACATTCTTGCTATTCTTGTCGGGGGAAGGTGCCACCTGTAAAACATCTTATACAAGTTTTCTTTATATGCTATTGACATTGTCATTTTATAATTTTGAGACCACAATTTTTGCCATTGCTCTAAATCAGTCCCATATCCAAAATTCTTCCCCCAAGCAATCATAGTTTCTTTAACTTGTTCTTCCTCTAGCTTAATTCCCAATAAATAACCATATAACTTTTTAATCACTTTCTCATCAGTACCCATCAATATCTTATCTAAATCAGTCTGTTTATCATAGAATCCTTCCGTTTTAAAATCTTCAAGATATCTTGAGTGTATTTGCGCATATGAAAACCAATTCATCCTTATACCTTGTTCCTCTAAGTTTTGGATCGTTTTAAGTCCACCCTTTTCATCCAACAGTTCCCCATATCTAACTGTTTGTTCCTTTTTATAGATCATAGGATAGGAAAATGCTTCAATAGTCGATAACCAAACTGGAATTTTCAAGTAACATTGTTTTTTTATCTTCTCCCAATTTAACCACAAAGACTCCCGTATATAATGTCTTCTGAAATACCCCTGTGTTTTAGTTCCCTTGTACCATAAAAAAGCATGCCAGCCCAACAGTAAATCATGTCCTTCTAATGTCAACAATCTATGTTTTGTTAATGTTATCCATTCTTTGACCCACATCAAACTTGCAGCTTGATAATACAGTTCCCAATTAGGCAGGCCAAAACCTCCTCTATTTCTAGCATCTTGCAAAAGTTTTAACTTTATTCTCGCTTTTTTACCTTGCCATATAAACTTCAACATAGTTTTATTTAAATCTTCAAAATAGTCTTTTCAAAGTCTAATTGGTATTGTTTGAAAGAGAAATAAAATTCTAGGTAAAATATTCATCTTAATTGTTGAAATTCTCCCTATTAATGACAATTGTAAATTTTCCCATTTCTTCAAATCTGTAATTATCTGTTGTTTGAGTTTAATATAATTATTCTCTTTTAATGTGCTACATCTTGCCGTCAAGTATATCCCCAGATACTTAACCTTATTTGTAACCTGAATTTTCAAAAGATCTGTCAGTTCTTCTCTTTGTCTCAGTAACATGTTTTTTGTCAAAATCTTTGTTTTATCTTTATTTATTTTCAAGCCAGCCATCTCACCATATGTCTCTATCTTTTCCAATAACTTTGGAGCGGTTTCTAACGGGTCTTCCAGAATAAAAGCTAAATCGTCAGCAAAAGCTTGTAGTTTAAATTCTTCCTTTTTAATTTTCATTCCTTTTATATTTTTGTCATCTCTAATATTTCTATTCAACACTTCCAAAGTTAATACGAATAACAAAAGAGATAGGGGACATCCTTGTCTTGTGCCTCTTCTTATATTAATAAGATCTGTAAATTCTCCCTCCATCATTACCTTTGCTGTCTGTTTATTATATATGGCTTCTATTGCTTGAATAAATTTTCTGGCAAAGCCCATCTGTTCCAATAGTAATAACATAAATCTCCAGTTCACGTTGTCAAATGCCTTTTGAGCATCTAGGAATATCAAAGCCATTTGTTTTTCAGGATGAGCCTCATAATATTCCAAGGTATCCAAAATTACTCTCATATTGTCTCTAATTTGTCTCTTTGGCAGAAATCCATTTTGATCTGGATGAATAAAATTATTTAAATATTTTTTCAGTCTTTCTGCTAAGATTGAAGCAAAGATTTTATAATCTGCATTCAATAAGGAAATAGGTCTATAGTTCTTAATTTGCATCCTTTTTGATTTTATAATATTTTAAGCCAGAGATTCCCTTATAGTTATTTTTTAAATACCTTTTTTCTTTTTAAATTAATTCTTATTATATTTTGCTTGGAAAAAGAGAGGGGGATAGTGAAAACTAAAGAAACTTTGTAACACTGCCAACTCTAGGCTTGGAAGTATCCTGGTTTTTTTTCACCAGACAAAGCTGAGAAAGAACTGAGACTTCTTTTCAAGGACATTACCTGGTTTATAAGATAGAGGAAAGAGCATTGGAGAGTATTATTGCAGGTGCTCTTCTGAGTTTCTATTAGCAGCTGGAGTCTGGTGTTGAAACTTAGGAAAAGAAAAGATGATAAGACTTTGGAGAAGAGAGCTATAATAAGAACTTGGATAATTAACCAAAGTGCAGTGTGCTTTTTTTTTATTTTTTTAAGCTGTGCTATTCCCCCTCATCAGTTTATTTCTTTCTTTTTTTTTTTTTCGTAATAGCTATTTGGATTTTTGCTTTCTGGAACTTGTTTACCCTTCATATTGGTTTCTTTATGGTTTATTTTTATGTATCTTTTTATATTTGAGATCTCTTAATTAGATTAAGGTGTTGAAGAACCTGAAGAATCTTTTTCTTTTCCTTTTTTTATTGTCTTTTTTCTCACCTCTTTGCCTTTTTTGGGACTTTACAATTTTCCTTTTTTCTTGTGTCTGTTTATGGTGTGCTTATGCCCTTTTTCTTTACTTTTGAATTTTTATTGTTATCTAATTAATCAATTGGATTATGGTATACAAGAGCCTGATTAATTTTTTTCTTTTTTTCTTTTTAATTATTATTACCAATTGGTTTGTTTTTTTTTCCACTATTTTTACTTGGAATTGGTTATTGGAATTGGAATTGGAATTTACTTGGAATTGATTATTTCACAACTGGATTAAGATCTAGAAGAACTTGAAAGATCTTGAACTTCTCAAAATGAGTAGGAAGTTAACAACTCCTGGTTCTTCAACTTCTGCTTCTTCCTCTCCACCATCTGAAGGACAACTCTCAATACAGACAATGTTAACGCAAGAAAAAGAACAAGAAAAAGTGACCCTGCAGATGATTATGCAAGGAATTCAAAATATTCAAACAAGATCAGAGAATATTGAAAAGAGAATAAAGAACATTGAACAAGAACAGAGAATATTGAACAAAGAACAGAGAATATTGAACAAAGAACAGAGAACATTGAACAAAGTTCTATCAGTGCAAAACATTGTGTAGACAAGTTGTTACAAATGTCTGAATAATCAGTGAATATGCCTGGAGTATATTATTTCTGACAGCCAAAATCTATTTGTATCTTTGGAAAAGCTGTTTTATAAGCAGAGATCATTTTATTATTTGTTATATCAAACATATAAAGAACAGGGAAAACCAATGAAAAAGTGGAGAGCATCCAACAAATGATGATGAAGTATGATGAGAGGCTCCAAGAAATTGAAGAAGAAGGTAAACAAAGAGATAAGAAGATTGGAGACATTGATAACAGATTAACTGTGGTTGAACAAGATAAAAATGGTATGCTGAGATGGGAGATGGACAGATCAGAATTTTATCTCAGATTTCAAAACATAGAGGAAGAAAAAGGACAAAACCTAGCTGAGATAATACTGGCTGAAGCTTTGGAAACAACTCGAGAAAAGATGATGGATGGAATAGATGAGGTTTATCGAGTCTTTACAAGATATGCAAAGCATGTAGACTTGAAACCAGAGATTTTTTTATTGGGAATTTTGCCTGAAATATATAGCAAAGATTTGAAATATCTGATTGTAAATGTATGAACAGTGGCTAGGATTGTATTTGCTAAAAACTGGAAAAATGAGAAGACACCATTACAGGAGGAGATCATTAAGAAAATATTGGAATGTGCTGAAATGAGTAGATTGACATTTGAAATTAGAGAACAAGATGATAAACAATTTTATAAAATTTGGGATCTATTCTATCAATGGTTAGATAACAAAACATAGTGATGAAATATGTAGATTTTTAGAAAATAATAAATATATAAAGATGTATTTTCTTTTTTTTCTTTTTTTTTAATTATACCTACAAAATGATTCTAGGATAGATCTGGGACAATAATATGAATTGTTATAAAATAAACTAAGTAAAATATGATTATTTTATAAAACATGAATGAATAAAAGTATAGCCAACGATTGATTAATAAAGATATTAATGTACTTGATATTTCATTGAAAGTAAGAGAGGATATATAATGTAATTGTAATTGAAGATTACGAAATGGTAGCACAGAACAATTTGGAAACCAACCGGCACACTGTGTGTATATATATGGAAGATGGCTTAATGTTTTTATGTTTTGTTTGTTTATGTTTGTTTTAAAACCAATAAAAATTTATAAATAAATAAATAAAAGAAAAAAAAGAAAAAAAGAAAAAGAAAAAGCAGGAAATAAAGGACACGTAAGAGCCTGGGCAGGTGGGTGGGCCAAACAGCAGCAAACACAGAACTGGTTCGGTGTCTGCTGCTCTTCAAGAACTCTACAAGTTCTTTAGAACTGGGCAGAACCGGTAGCATCCCTCCCTTGCATGATACCCATAGAAACTCTGATGTCTTGGATTTATTACTCTGCTAGTCAAACAACAGAAACCTGTTGCTAGGTGGATGTAAAATGTGGTTTAAATCCAGCTGTCAATGATGTTTCTGAGTCTTCAAGACTTTGCCATTGCTGATGTACCTTCCTCATTGATCTTGTTGAAGGGGAAGTGACAGGTTATGAAATGAAATAGATTCCTTGTAAAAGAGTTATGTTGTTCATTATGTAAAACTGTATCTATTGCACTTAATTGGAATTCCCATCTCAGTTATAGCTCATTAAATATTCACATAATGGCTGGATTCACATTTTCATTAAGACAGAATATGGTTTATTTAGTTTTGGCTTGGCATGTTGCATGAGCCCAATCACTGAGATTGATAAACCACAATTTATGACATTGTTTAAAAGAGAAATCAACTAGAACACTTGGTTTTATAACTCTTATCTGCATAATTAGAACATCTTAATTCATTTTTAAGAAAGGGAAGTTAACAATATTACATACTTCTTATTAATAGCCAGAAGAAATCTCACAGTACCTTAGCTTGGCTAAACTGATTTCTATGTCATTATATACTTTATTGCTAGAAGCTAATCTCTTATTAGGGTTATGTTTCTTAGGCTGCAATCCTATATTAATTTAAGAGCAAGCTCCCATAAAAATTGCTACATAAAAAACTTCAGAACTGTGGCTTATTATGAAAAAAGATTCATGTGGATTTTTTTTTAAAAAAACCAGAATTTAAAGTTCTATTTTTCTTAAAAACTCAAGACCAAAATATTAGGAATTTGATGCAGCTGGTTCCCACTTATTTGTTTTGTTTATCTTGCTAATCGAACAATTTAGATTTGGTTTTCTATTTCTATTCTCTTGCCAATTTAACTACTGTTTGCAAATTCAAAATTTCTCTTTTAAAATCTAAGCCAAATCATAAAATATCAAGTCACCTAATTAAAAAGATAACCAGCATATTGTTATGCATAGCACTTTAGTTGATCTGACTTTACTTGCTCCTTGAGCTTTGTGAGTTTAAAAAAATCTAGAAAAAAGACTGTTTTGCCTGTGGAGGAAAAGAAGTATCTACCAGCAGCAGGTGTCCACTTTATTAAAGAGTAGTGCTTTTTAATCTGTTAGGAAAATGTCTGAATGATGTATGAGCAAAGGAAAATGCAGATATATCTGAGTAAAAACAGAATGCTTGGGAATGATCATCACCACAGCTATCTTGACTACTTTAGTTGTTTTAATATAATAATTATACAATTTGCACACAATAACAAATCAAATGAAAGTGTATAAAAAGCTTGATGCCTGTCTTCCTCATTCAGCACTCAGAAGTGGAAAGTGTGAGCAAAATGATATATCTCAAGGCTAAAGAAATTAATATTAGACCAATACAAAATGTTCAGTGAGAAACATATTTAGTATGAAAAGTAGATTTTGAAGACGGCCAAATGTTTAGGACTGAAACGTATCTCTTTTTCCTTACAAAATGGCATTTTAAATAAAAAGAAAGTATCACAGCTCTGTAGATCAGAGGTGTCAAACTTATGTTGTCACGGTGGCATCATGTGATGTATCATGGCTTTTTCCCCCTTCACTAAATCAGGCATGGGCGTGGCCAGCATGTGATGCATCCAGCCCAAGGGCTACAAGTTTGACAGCCTTGCCGTAGATTATCTCCAACCAATTAGAAATCAGTATGGTATTAAATGCAATGGTCCTGTATGCCAAAAAGGACTAATCTAACTTGTCCATTTCAATTGTTTTTACAAATTCTTACATTCTCTTCAAAGACATCAATCAATCAATCTTACAGGCCACATATGCTGTTTTTCCACCATCTGAAATTCCATAGATTGTTTCAGTCATGATCAGCATGATCAAGAGGTGTTGGTCTATCAACAATGGGCAAAGTAGCTCTCAAAATCCTTTCTTTAATCTCTAACTTCCTAACCTCTTTACCTAAATTTCAGGATATTTCTATGTGGCTAATAAAGTAAAGAGTTCTCTCTGGACAGATAGTTACATAGCCACCACCTGTTCTTGAATGGACAAATATCTCCCTTGAGATGCAGCAGAACAGGAATTCATCTTTCTCCTGGAAATAGGTCTTAATAAATGGCTCCCAGTTGCTTTTAAAACAGGATTACTTGGAGAAAGTGTGTTTGGATTGTGTGATGCTAGATAACAAATCTAACACTATAGTAATAAAAAGGATTTTTTATTTTAATAAAAGCAACAAAATAAAAAATGAAAGCAACATTGAATTGCAATAAGTTATATAAGGTTGAGGTCTATATTACCAACTTATTACTCATTAATCTGCAGGCAGCCTTACAAACATGAAATAGAGAGACAATGGACTGGAATACTATTTTAATAGTACAAATCACATTTAAAAGGTATAAGCTAAATGTTCCCTGCCAATATTAGTTGATACTCTTAGGGCCTTTTCAGCTTTGGGCATGAATTCTTTGGCAGAGTCACATGAAATATGTTTCCTCCAGGTTCTTGCTCCCTCTAGACAAGTCTTTTTGCTTACCTCCATCACTTTCATCTGATGTTTATAAGGCAGCCACTGCTTTTAGAGAATCCCTGAGAGATCTCAACTGGCTAATAGGCCACTCAGTAAAACAAATCCCTTTAATTCACAACAGAATCTGTTGTCACCAAGCAGTATTGCCACACCACCAGTTAGAAACATGAAAATCAATATATCTTGGGGACCATCAGGTTGAGGTATGCTACACTAAGGTTAATAAAGTGCTAATTTGTTGTGATAAGACATTTGAAAAGGAGGATCCATTAGTGAATTAAACTTCATCCTAATACTGGGTCTCTGTAGTTTCTTTGCTTTGCTGAGAAAAAGTTAAAAGAATAGAAATAAAAAGGAAAAGTTTGGAAAATTGTGCAAAGATATTGTAAACAAAATAAGCAATCTTACATTTAAAGATATGAGTAATAATGCAGACTGCTAGTTTTTCAGTTTATGTAACATATCACAGGAGGAAAAAATATGCTTTTATTGTGTCATTTTTCAAAGATGTTTTTAGGTTTTCAACTGGATAGTTTTGAATAGTTCATTTTAAAAAATAATAGCAAAGATATTTGGGGGAAGTTCTATCATTTTGATTTTAAAAAGGTAACATTAAAGCTTGGATTAGGAAGCTCATTTTTTCATTTTGAAAGAAATAGTTGCAAGAGTTAAAAAAAACAGGAAAGTGAAGGAAACCCTTTGTTATATAAAAGGCGATTCCAGAATCCTATTTTAATATATTGACTTGACTATTGTTTGATATCAGTGTGTCAAATGCACATTTTGGATATTTTCTAGGTTTATTCATAAAATAAACTAAATCAATATAATTCTTAACCAGATAAGAAATCAAAGGATTTGTAAACATGGGAGGATTTGATCAATTTTTAATCTCTAAACTAGTTTTCAGTGGAATGGTCACATTCAGATGATTGTACTAAAACTAGGAGATCACAAACATTAATTTCAACTAACCACAGTTTATTGTTATCTATGTTCTGAAACAAAATATATATGGTTTTAAGATTTTTTTTAATGCAAACATTTATAATTTCAGGTTATACAGAAAAACAACCAGTAGCAATTTCAACTTTGCATGCACACATGCACACTCACCACAGAGAGAGAGAGTTTAGTTACAAACCAAAGTGTATGGACATGTATAAACTGCTCAAAAAAATAAAGGGAACTCTTAAACAACACAGTGTAACTCCAAGTCAATCACACTTCTGTGAAATCAAACTGGCCACTTAGGTAGCAACACTGATTGACAATCAATTTCACATGCTGTTGTGCAAATGGAATAGACAACAGGTGGAAAGCAGAGGCAGTTAGCAAGACATCCCCAATAAAGGAGTGATTCTGCAGGTGGTGACCACAGACCACTTCTTAGGTCCTATGCTTTCTCGCTGATGGTTTGGTCACTTTTGAATGCTGCCGGTGCTGTCACTCTAGTGGTAACATGAGACCGAGTCTACAACCCACATAAGTGGCTCAGGTAGTGCAGCTCATCCAGGATGGTTGTGGCAAGGTTTGCTTTGCCTGTCAGCGTAGAGTCCAGAGCATGGAGGCACTACCAGGAGATAGGCCAGTACATCAGGAGATATGGAGGAGGCCATAGGAGGGCAACAACCCAGCATCAGGACCACTACCTCTTCCTTTGTACAAGGAAGGACAGGAGGAGCACTGCCAGAGCCCTGCAAAATGACCTCTAGCGGGCCACAAATGTGCATGTGGCTGCTCAAATGGTCAGAAACAGACTCCATGAGGGTGGTATGAGGGCCTGACATCCACAGGTGGGGATTGTGCTTACAGCCCAACACCATGCAGGATGTTTGGCATTTGCCAGAGAATACCAAGATTGGCAAATTCACCACTGGTGCCTGTGCTCTTCACAGATGACAGCAGGTTCACACAGAGCACATGTGACAGATGTGACAGGGTCTGGAGACACCGTGGAGAATGTTCTGCTGCCTGCAACATCCTCCAGCATGACCGGTTTGGCACTAGGTCAGTAATGGTGTGTGGTGGCATTTCTTTAGAGGGCTGCACAGTCTTCCATGTGCTCGCCAGAGGTAGCCTGACTGCCATTAGGTACTGAGATGAGATCCTCAGACCCCTTGTGAGACCTTATGCTGGTGCGGTTGGCCCTGGGTTCCTCCTAATGCAAGACAATGTGAGACCTCATGTGGCTGGAGTGTGTCAGCAGTTCCTGCAAGATGAAGGCATTGATGCTATGGACTGGCCCGCCCATTCCCCAGACCTGAATCCAATTGAGCACATCTGGGACATCATGTCTCACTTCATCCACCATGTTGCACCACAGACTTTCCAGGAGTTGGAGGATGCTTTAGTCCAGCTGTGGGAAGAGATCCCTCAGGAGACCATCTGCCACCTCATCAGGAGCATGCCCAGGCATTGTAGGGAGGTTATACAGGCATGTGGAGGCTACATGCACTACTGAGCCTCATTCTGACTTGTTTTTTTTTACATCAAAGTTGGAACACTTTGATGTTTTTTTCCACTTTAATTTTGAGTGTAATTCCAAATCCAGACCTCCATGGGTTACTAAATTTGATTTCCATTGATAATTTTTGTGTGATTTTGTTGTCACCACATTCAACTATGTAATGAACAAAGTATTTAATAAAAATATTTTGTTCAGGACTTCCAGTTTTCAGGGCTTCGGCGGCAGGCAGGAATCTGCGATCGTGCACGGTTTCTGCCTGGGCACGCCGCCGGAGCGCCCCAAGCCAGCTGACTTCGGGGCTAAGCCATCCCGTAGAGGTCGGTGAAGACGGGGGAGATTCCAGCAGGGTCAAGGAAAGCTGCATCTTTCCTCCCCAGCTCCCTTTCCTGAAGGCAGTAGAGTGGCGGTCAGAAATGGCCGCCTCAAAGAAGCCCTCATTCAGAAAAGAATGTGCAGGAGGAAGAAAGTGCTGAAGTGAAAGTTTTGGCTGACCAGGATAAAAAACAACAATTAAGGCATCCTAGAACTCAAATTTTAAAAAAGGATACATCACTCCCAAAGAAGATTTGGAAGTAACAAAAGAAAGTGAAAAGGGAAAAAAAATTTTCACTCTCCTTTCTTACGTTGACAGCGAACAGAGATGAATGAGAAATCAAAAAAATCTGCTTTGGCATCAACAGGTATTTAAGCTGGAAAATTTAATGCCAAATTTTCATTTGGGGATAATAATATTATTATTAATACTAATAAGGGGATAATAAAGATTTCTGAATATAAAAGGAAAAAAAAAGACAAACTTTTTTTTTTTTTTTTTGCTGTAAGTGGGAAGGGAGAGGAAGAGAATCAGAACAGGATTAGGAAGGAGGAAATTGCTTGGAATCTAAAGAATCTAAAGTTAAATTTTAACAGGACTTCTAAAATATACATTTTAACTGGAACTTTGTAACTAAATATTAACCCCAGGAAGAGAAAGTGAAAAAAGGAAGAAGGTGTCAAAAGAAACAGCTTGTGTGTATTTGGATTGCTTGCTGACTTTGGGACTTTTGGAATTATATTTGAAGGATTAAAAACACTTGGGTGATTGTTTTAAAAGAAAAAAAAACCTCTACAATGGCATCACTTGTGGACAAACTGAAAATAGAATTTAAAAAACTTAAAAAAGAGGAACAAGAAGGGAAGGGCTCTCTTGGTTCCGTTTTTCAATTCTTAGAAATGGCTATCTCTACCTACAAGAAATTACAAGAAAAGACTACGCAACAAGAAGATTGGAACAAAGAAGAAGCCATTTTAAATGAACAAGTAACTCTATTTGGGGAAGAAAGAGAAAAGAGGGGAAAGAGAATGGAGAATTTGAGACCTAAAAAAACAACCAAAAAAGGGAAAAATAAGGTGAAAAGTGGATATAATGTGAGAAAGCAACAGAAAAAGGGAATACAGAAAAGGGAAATCGAGGTGGAGAGACAAGGAGGTAAAAAGGGCAGAGAGAAGAAGCAAAGGAGGAGGGAAGGGAAGAGAAGCTACAAGGGTGTGAAGCAAGATGTAAAGAAACAGGACTTATTTCGAGATAATGGGTAAAAAATTAATTGAAAAAGTGATTCTGCAAAGATACATATGATTGTATTGTTATATTTGTATTTAGAAATAATGTTAGAAAATTGGAAACAACGTATGATTTAGTGAAACATTTGTGAATAAAATAAATGGAATGAATTAAATGAGAGTATTAATTTAGAAAGGAATGGGAACATTTTAATGACATAATGTTTTAAAATGCAAGTGAAGTGAGGGGGAAGTAATTATGGAAAGTTTATAAGCGTTCCCATAGAAGCATGATACCTACTTGAAAAGAAATGTGTTAAATGTTTAAAATTTAAATGAATATTAACATTAATGATAGAATTGAATTGGTATAGATCGTTGTTTTAATTATATTATATATTTATATATATTTTTCTTTTTAAAATGTAGCGTGTAGCTCTAATGTACTACGCAGAATCCGAATGGAAGTTATGTTCTATATTAAATGTTATAATTTTAGGGGAAAGATATAAAGGTGTCATACTCCAATCAGTGACCACAGGAGGAATTTTGTTTAATGAGAAAAGATAATAGACAGCTGAAATAAGACAGACAGAATATAAATATAATGATCTGATTTGAGATGAAACAAAAAAAATAAAAATAAGAAAGTTAAAAGACGGGAGAAGCTATATAGAAAATGTAGAATGGTAATAAGATATGGAATGGTATATAAAAATGAGCATGAATTTGAACTGGTGTCTGTACAAAGAGATGTAACCCAAGATCAAGCTGCTTTCAGAAAAGAGGTTTTTTGTTTTCATGTTCTGTGTTGTGTTTGTTTATGTTTGTTTCTAAAAATCAATAAAAATTTCTTCAAAAAAAAAAAGAATATTTCGTTCATTCAGATCTAGGATGTCTTATTTTTGTTTTTATTGTCTTTATTTTTTGTCTTTATCTTTATTTTTTTGAGCAGTGTATTTAGATCGGTAGGTAGGTATAAAAAGTTGGGTTTCTCTTACTCTATGTATAATACTACAAAAATACAATACTTTTCAAGAAATGTTAAATGCAATGTTTTAGAAATTAATTTTAAAAATTAAATGTTATCTTAAGTATAATTACATAGACTACAGAAAAGCTGGTCATGCCAGCTTTCTGTCTCTGGATACTTGTGTTTTGCATTTGTGTTGATATCATTGACATCTTAGCTCACAACTCTATATTCTTTCACATAACACAGCAGAATTAGTGGCTTGGGAGAACACTTGGACTAAAAATAATGCCTTGAAAGATTGTGGTGGGTCAGATGTTAATTGTTTATGTCTTCTCTATTGATTATAATAAAGAAAGCAATGTGTTTCCTCCATTGATTAAATTCAAGAAAGTTGTTCCCAGGAAACTGTCAATATGTACAAAAACAACTTGACTGCTAAGGCACTCAGTCTAAAGCCCCTGTCACACTGCACCAACGGATGGAAAGAGGATGTAAAACGGAGAAAAACACTTGCCATCCATTGGTTAATGCGATGCTTCTGTTCTGTACTCACTGCCTCCATTTTGCTTCCTCTCTATCCGTCCAGCATCCGTCTTTTGACATTTCATCCGCTCAGAGGGTTTTGAGCTGCTCAAAACTTTTGAGCAGAAAATGTATCCAATGCATCCATTCTGCATGCACGAGGCATATGGGGGACATCCGTTCTGCATCTGTTACACATCTGCTATATCCGCTAGGCATCCGCTGCACATCCGCGCAACTTGCATCTGCTCGGAAGCAGGGAGGAAGCGGAACGGATGCGGAACGGACGCGCAGCGTTAGTAGCACGGACAGAGAAAGGATGAAAGCGGATGCAGCTCGCAAAGAAAGCATTTAAAATAATAAAACGTTCGCAGAGGGGACCTATCTCGAATATTAAGGATGTCTAGAGGATGCCTAGAGGATGCAAAGGGACACAAAGTGGAAAACCTATATTGCCTATAAAAAGGGGGAGCAACTCACCTGGATCTCACTATCAGTCCAGCAGCCCAGCAGTGCAGACCTCTGCAGCCTTCATCTGCCTCTTCCTCTTCCACAGCATCCAGTCATGTCCACCTTGGATCGTACCAAACTCCTTTTGGTAGCCACCATTGTTCTGCAACAGTGTGAAGCCATATACAGGCTCGGTGAACTCTACTACGGGAAGAAAAGGAGGCAGCCAAGAAGCGTCTGGGTCCGAAGATGGATCGCGAGAAGAGCAGAGTACGGACTGTACAACAAGCTTATGGTGGAGCTCAGGAACAAAGACCCTCGTACATTCTAGAACTTCATGAGGATGCCGCCAGCCATGTTTGACGAAGTTGTGCAGCGGCTGAGACCCAGGTTGACCAAGGCAAACACCAACTTCCAGCCCAGCCTGGACCCTGGGCTCAAGGTGGCACTCACTCTGCGCCACCTGGCCTCAGGGACCACCTACAGGAACATGCAGTACGGCTGGAGGGTGCCACACATCACCATCAGCATTGTGGTCAGAGAAGTGGTGCAGGCCATCATCGAAGAATACATGGAGGAGTTCCTCCAGTGCCCCACCACTGAACAAGGCTGGAAGAAAGTTGCAGAGCAGTGGTATCAGAGGTGGAACTTCCCACACACCGTTGGAGCCATAGATGGCAAGCACGTCGCCTGCAAAGCGCCAGCCAAGTTGGGGTCCACTTATTTCAACTACAAGGGCTTCTTCAGCATCGTCCTCTTCACCATGGTTGATGCTGACTACAAGTTCATGTACATCGAAGCTTCAGGCAACAGCTCATGTTCAGATGCCCAGGTATAGAACTCCAGTCACCTCAAGGAGGGGCTGGAACCAAAGCTCATCATGGGCTTCCCAGATCCAGACCCCCTGCCCAAAGACACGCAAGATGTGCCCTACTTCATCGTGGGGGATGACGCCTTCTCCCTCAGAACCTACCTCATGAAGCCCTACACTTCCAGATGCCTCACCCGTGAAGAGAGGATCTTCAACTACAGGCTGTCCAGGGCAAGGCGGGTGGTGGAGAACGCCTTTGGCATCCTGGCCAACAGGTTCCAGGTACTTCTCACCACCATGCAGCATAGCCCAGAGACCATGAGGAGGATCGTGGAAGCTTGCTGCATCCTGCACAATCTCATGCGCACCCGCTACCAAGTCTTGTAGAACAGGCTCGTGGACCTCCAACAAGGCAATGGGGACATGGAGCCTGGGGAATGGAGGCAAGGGCAAAACCTGATAGACACTGAGGATGTGCAAGGCTCCAACAGAGCCTCACGTGAAGGGAAGAAGCAGCGCAACCTCCTGAAACACTGGTGCAACTCCCCAGCGGGGAGCAGTGGAGTGGCAAGACAGGATGGTAGCTTAATGGACGCTTCCTTCAGCCTGTCTCATCACACTGATGAGATTGGGCCATGTATGCTGGGTGGCCCTACAATGAACAGGGCATTTAATAAAGAGTTGTGTTTATGTTGACATGTGTGGATCAACGATTACATTAGTATTGATAATAAAAGGCCATAGGTGTGGCACCTGGGAGGGTGGACCATACAGTCCCACTATGCTTGCACTGCAAGTTTATCTATCCCACAGCTATTACCCATCCCAAAGGTATCCCTGCCCATCCCACAGCTATTACCCATTCTACAGCTATTACCCATCCCAAAGGTATCCCTGCCCATCCCACTGCTATCCTTACCCATCCCACAGCTATTACCCATTCCACAGGTATCCCTGCCCATTCCACTGCTATCCTAACCCATCCCACAGCTATTACCCATCCCACAGGTATCCCTGCCCATCCCACTGTTATCCTTACCCATCTCACAAGCATGCAAAGGCTTAAACCATTTCTAAAAGTTTCCACTAAGACTTTATTTACTAAAATAAATGAAGCAAGTGTGTGAAGCAAAGATAAACTTTATTAATAACAAGCTGTAAAAGAAAAATGACCCAAGTCAAGTGTCCAAATAAAGTCTACAGGTAGCCACCCAGTCTCTGGCACTCTTCTTGGTCACTCGGAGGTGTGCCCAGTCTCAGGGGTGAAAGGTCCAGGTGCTGTGGAGGTGTCTGGTGCTGGAGTGCTGGTCTGAAGCACCACTGGGGTGCCTGGCCCCGAGAGGACAACAGGGGATGGTGTGTGGAGGAAGCTCTCGGACAGCTGGCTCAGCCCTGTGATGTTGAGAGCTCCTTCCTCCATGCCATGTGGTGTCAGCCCCAGTACCGAAGACAGATGTACTGAGGCTGGGCTTGGCTGTGGGGTGGAGGAAGGAGCAGTGTAGTGGGGCTGTCTGGTCTGCAGCTGGGTGAGGACTGGCATGGGTGGCATCAGTGTCGTGGGTGGCATCGGTGGCGTCGGTGGCATCAGTGTCATGGGTGGCATTGGTGGCATCAGTGGAACCGGTGGCAACGGTGTCGTCCGATGACTCTGTGCCTGGACTGGGAAGGGCTGCTGCCTGTGCTCCTGGACCTCCTGGTAGCCGTAGCCCTGGTAGGTGAGGGCCTGTGGAAAGCCTTGGAATGGGAGGGACATCACCTGGGGTGGAGGAGCAGACCTGGACTGGGTGGGAGCAGGTTCCTCTGGGTCTTGAGGGTTGTGAAGCAGATCGGTGATCCGGTCCTTCACCACCTGGTACTGGGGTTCCGTCATGTCCGTGAGGGTCTGGTTCACATAGGTGAGGAAGCACTTGCGTTGGAGGATGAGGAGTCAGTGTGGACCAGCTGAGAGAGGAGATCTATGCTGCTCCGGATGGTGTCCCTGATCTCCAGCAGGACAGTGTGGCTCTGCCCCTCCTGTCTGGCTCTCTGCCTTTCTGTGGTGGTGGAGCTGGGGATGGATGCGGGTAGGGCTGTGGTGGACGTGCCGTCTCCTTTCTCCCACTGCACCAGGGAGTCCTCCACGCGCTCTGCCACGGTTAAAACAACTGTCCCCAGGTTCTCCGCCGTGGGACGCTCCACAGAAACCTGCATGGAGACAGGAGCTGACTCTCGGCCGGAAGAGGACTGGCTCTCAGCAGGTTGCCGGAGAGATAGGGTCGTGAGAGGGGCTGCTGCTGCTCCTCGGTGGTGGATCTCACCCTCCAGGAAGTTGCACCTGGCCATGACATAAGTCTCTCTGTCCGTCAGCTTAACCATGGCCTGGCCAGATTTCTTGAGGTGCAGCTTCCTATACCAGGTGTGCATGTGCTTCCACCAGCTGAGATACACATCTGATGTGTAGCCCAGGCTCTCTGCCTTCTCTCTCCAAGCAGCCTGCTTCCTTTTGGTGTTTCTGTACAGCCGGTGTCCCTTCCGCCACAGATAGTCATTCTCTCTCAGCCACTCCAGCACCTCATCCTCGTGTTCCTCCTCAATAGAGTATTGCCTCCTCTCCCTATCACGCGTCTGCCTCTTGCTCCCTCTGGCAGGGCCATATGAGCCCTCATCAGAGGGACTTTGAGGTTGTAGGGGCTGCTCCTCCACACCACCAGCAGCAGCAGCAACAGCAGGATCATCATCATCATCAGCAGCAGCAGCAGCAGCATCACCAGCAGGATCATCATCATCATCATCAGTAGCAGCAGCAGCACCAGCAGGATCATCATCATCAGCACCAGCAGCACCAGCAGCACCAGCAGGACCAGGATCATCAGCAGCAGAGTAAGCATCAGGAGCCCCAGCAGGACCAGGAGCACGAGCAGGACGAGCAGGACGAGCAAGTCCAGGAGCACAAGCAGGACGAGCAAGACCAGGAGCACGAGCAGGACGAGCAAGTCCAGGAGCACGAGCAGGACCAGCAGGACCAGCAGGACCAGGAGCAGCTTCAGCAGAGTAAGCACCAGCAGAAGCACCACTGCCAGAAGCAGCATCAGCAGAGTAAGCATGAGCAGAAGTACCACTGCCATAAGCAGCAGCAGCAGCTTCTCTAGAAGCAGAAGCAGCAGAAGCCCCAACACCAGAAGATCAAGCGCAGGCAGCAGAAGCCCCAGCAGAAGCAGAGTGAGGGCCAGGGGGCGGGAGGTCCCTCTTGCCAGGGCTGGCAGCAGAGGGCTGAGGCTTCCTCTTCTTCCCCATGGTTGTGGGGTTGCTGGCTGGCAGGGAGGCTGGCAGGGAGGCTGGCAGGCAGGCTGGCAGGGAGGCTGGCAGGCAGGCATGCACCAAGGCTGGCAGGCAGGTGGCAGGCAGGCTGGCAGGAAGGCTGGCAGGAAGGCTGGCAGGAAGGCACCAAGGCTGGCAGGCAGGCAGGCACCAAGGCTGGCAGACAGCAAGCCTGGCAGGGAGGCCGGCAGGTATGCAGACAGCAAGGCTGGCAGGGAGGATGGCAGGATGGCAGGCAGCAAGGCAGGCAGCAAGGCAGGCAGCAAGGCTGGCAGCATGGCATTCAGACAGGGCAGGCTGGCAAGGCACTCGATGTGTCTGGATGCAGGTCTTTCCTCTGAATGGTGACCTGCTTCTGAGCTGCTTCCCTTTTTATCCGCGGGGCTGATGCAATACATCCTCCCCGCATGTGCATTGAACGCTAGGCATCTGCTTGGCTTCTGCTGTGCATCCGCTAGGCTTCCGCTGTGCATCCGCTTCATCCGCTCTGCATCCGCTGTGCATCCACTGTGCATCCACTTCATCCGCTCGGCATCCGCTCGGCATCCGCTCTTTCTGTTCCGCGTCCGCTTTGCTGAGGTCCCCCGGAAGCCTAGCGGATGTGCCATCTGCTCCCATCTGCTCCCATCCGCTAGGCTTCTGCTCTGCATCCGTTTTCCATCCGCTCTGCGTCCTCCCCCCGTCCGTTCCTTTCTGTTTTATCCGCTCTGGTTATGCAAATTTTCACCCCTTTTGAGAGCGGATAACAACGGATGGAACATATTTCTCGTTCGCTGTGTCCTTTTTACAAACATTTTGCATCCGTTGGGCAGTGTGACAGGGCCTTAAGTAACGCATGAAAGTTCCTTTAAATTGGTTTTATTAGAAAAAGTTGTCTCATATTAAAGTTTTGCTATCTAAGATAAATCAAGTGACTAAAATATCATTTGGATATTTTGAAACACATTATCTAAATTTTTTCATAACATGGCTTTTTAATCAGTTGACAAACTTTAGTCAGGAACCTGAAATTTAATCTTTATTGAGTCCTTTGTCTTGCTTCAAGGTAGGTTGAAAGTGGGGACCATAGATTATACACATATAATAATCAGTGGCTGCTTTGTTTGGTTTAGCATGGCACATGAATCTAGTCATTATGTTTTGTAAAATCTTCCACTGTGGATTCTACACAAACAATGGTATAAAAGTGAAGATAACGGTTTCACCTGTCCCATTGTTCTGACTCTAGGGACTGGGATTCATCCCGATTTCTTAGCTGAGGGAGCCAGCATTGTCTAAAGACATGTCTGTGGTCATATGGCCAACCATGACTTTATGCTGAAGGGCATAGAATGCTGTTACCTTCCAACCACCAGAATACTGGTACCTATTTGTCTAATCACTTAGCATGCTTTCAAATTCCTCGATGGCCAGGAATTGGAACAAATAACAGGAATCACCCCATCACACAGCACTCAGGACTTGAGCTCCAGCTATCAACTTTCCAGCTGATAAACTTAGCACCTTTAACTGCTGAGCCATATAGCACAGGCCAATATATATTAACATGACAAGATAAACTAGGTTAGCTTCTGTACCATGGTGAGATTTAGTGACTTATTTAGATCATGGCCAACATTAAGGTTAAGGCTGAAAACAATTTCTGAGAGTTTCAACCTTTCAGAAAGTCACTGGGAAAAGTTAATATGGATGCACACTGATACCATTTTTCACAACCAGTAGACAGAGTTTGGATGTGAAGGCAGCCATTGTTGTTCCTCACCCTCCCCAACTCCCCATACATACAAATACATTGTTTGCTTTCAATGGAGCTGAATGATAGAAAGAGTCAGCTGTAAATCCTTCAAGAGATTAATAATATAATGACAGAAATGGGGAAGAAAGGCAGCAATGAAGGTTTGTTATTAATGAAGTAGGGTGACACATATCAAAGAAGAAAAGATTTGCCATTTGAAGCCAACAATTTTTCTTTATTTTAGAAAGTAGAAAAGGGATGAATGAATAGGGGATGAAACAGAATTCAGCTGCTCCTAACAAACTGAAGTTTAATAATTAAATTTCACAGTAAAAAGACAGCTAGAAAATTGTAAATGCTAAGGAACAGATTACAAATCTTAGATGCATTTGCTTAAGAACAATCTTAGGACATAAGTGTGTGTGTGTGTGTGTGTGTGTGTTGTAATAGAACTGCACAAATAAAATAGGAGAGAGAACAGAAGGTAATGTATCTGGTGCCTATGAATATAGAAAATAATACTGTGCTTTTGAAACAAAGTTTCAAAAACATTTCTTCCCAAGTCAAAACAGGTTGCTGTTTCCTTAGCCTTTGTTCCCCCTGAAGGTATTTGGGAATATTGGTGACATTTTTATTTTTTTCTAGATGGCCAGAGAAAGTAGAATTCTTCCTATTATTCTGCTATGCTGTTTGTCAACACTGTGTAGTCTCCCTTAACTCTCCTACTTCCTGGCCTCTAAAAAATAACTTAATAAAATCTCTGGAAAGTTAATTGAAGTGTAGAAAACAAGAGATACTGCAGACTGTGGAAAGAAGATAAAATGAAATGAAAGACAGGACATTCTCACATTTGCTGTGCCTTGTGAAAGGATAGCCAAGACCCAACTCAGCACCCCATCTCCAAAAATATATGAAACATTGCATAAACATAATATAAAAACATTATCTAGGTTTTAACAAATTGAAGGCAATTTGTTTGCCATAAAAGTTGATGGGAAAAATCACTCACACATGTGGACACAAAGAAGAGGGAGGGAGGGAGGGAGGGAGAGAGAGAGAGAGAGAGAGAGACAGAGACAGAGACAGAGACAGAGACAGAGACAGAGATAGAGACTCCCGCCCAACATTCAACCAAATCTGTGATGACCTATGAAAATTGTCTCTGCAGTCTTTATCCTGTATCAATGCTATATTGCATTTCTATGCCTCTTTTGTTTTTATAGTATACCAAAAGGAAGGCTCAAGTTAAATATTTCTTCTTTCAGAAAGTTGTTCCATTTTCTAAGGATTCTTTCATCCCTTCCTAGTTCTTGTGATTTCATAAGTTCTGTAGCTGTCCTGTGGCTTTGAACCTTGCACAAGAAGATTCTTTTCTAAAATTTCCAGTGTTGAGACATCAGTGGCAGATTATCAATGTTATTTAAAAAAAAAATCAGCATTCTTTTCCCAAATGTCAGTCTGCAAATCATTGAATTTGACTGACAAGTTTTTACTTTTCAGTGACACACATTTTGAAAGTTCTGTAACTTATTTTATTCATAGTCAGGTTTGTATTAAAATCATTCTTGTAAGGATTTTATTTCCTTAACAGTCAATGCAGCTGAATTCTGTCAAACTAAATTCTATTTATCCATAAGGAGAACCTCTAGCTTTCAGTAAGAATTATAAGAAATTTAACATTGATGCCATGCTTGAAAGCTGCAGGTAACAATTTGAAACTTCCCAGTAAATTCAACCAGCTGCATTTCTCTATGTTTTGATTTCACCCATTCTTGAATAAAAGAAAATTAGATATTAACACACATTTGAATTTAATGAATTAGGGATGCATTAATATTTAGCCTTGTGGAAATAAATCTTACAAATCATCTGGAACTATAGTCTTCATTACAGCTGACTTATGGAATCCTGGCAGATGGAATTCCAGCACACCTAGAAAGGATGGGTTGGGAAAAACAATGTTAAAAAGCTTTTTTAAAATAAATATTTGGCATCCTGTAAATGTACATTATGTTTTATATGCACATATTTATATAAGTATTATATTCAGTATTTGAATTAAAAACTCAAAAGTAAAGATAGTTTTACCTGTTGCAGCACCTGCCTTCTGGAATACCATTCACCATAAACTGGCAACTTTAAGAAGTATAGACTGCAAGTCCCAGAATTTCAAAGTCAGCATGCCAATTTTGAAAAATATTGCTATACAACCTGACACTTGATTGGCCCTGATGCTGTCATCCTGATGCACAGATCTTGGTATCTTGATAGATTCCAACTATAGAGATAACAACCAAGAAAAATATTTAACATCTACTGATTGATTCAAAGTCTTATTAATGCTCCTGGTCTCTCTGAACATTAGCAGCTGTTCCAGAACTTGTTCCTACCTGTTTTTAGTTCTCTTAGAATGGGATTCACATCTTCTAAATCCTGGTCAATGCCTGAAAATATGTATTGGAAATTTCCACGCAAGGGAGTGGACTTGGGAAGAAAGTCACTAGAGGCAGAGAGGGAAATTCTACATTTTTCTACCTTTTCTCATTCAGTTTGTTCAAAGGATATTTTGGTTTTGCCTCAAAGGAAAGCAACTTCTGTGAAATTCTCTTAGAAATTAATCTTGCACTTAAGTCATTTACAAGGAAGACAACAGATACATATGAATTTATTAGATTTATATTCCACTTCCATTTTTTTCAGTTTAAGGCAGCATACATAATATTATAAACTCTGTGAAGTGAATTAACAGTATTGACAATACTGTTAACTCTGTGAAGTGAATTAGACTTTAAAGAGTGACTAGCCCAAATTCAATCAGCCACTTTTGAGCTCCTTGTCAACCCATTTCTTGCTCAGCACCTTAATCACTAAATTGGACCTTGTGTCATTTCTTTCTTCAAAAGAATCTCAAACTTTCAAGCTTCTATTGGATTCCAAGGGGAAGCCTCACAAAGGGATTTGCTCCATTGATGTTCTGTAGTAATCTCTACTAAAAGCAAGTTCAGCCCTTAAGAAATTGTGAAGACTTCTTTAGATACCTCTCTCCGCCTGCCAATAGGTGAGTGAATTCTGAAAGAAAATTTGTGGCCAAGAAACAGAATAAGTTCAATTGGCTATTAGTGGAAAATGGCTATTAGTGGAAAAAGATAAGAAGTAATAGGGCATTTCTCCTTCATTTTTTGATGTCACCCATTAATCCACAAAACTCATGGTCATTAAAAAGAAATAAAATATATTTATTTGAGCCAAGTGTATTTATGCCAATTTACATGTGTTAAAAAACATTTTAAAAATTCTTATACTTTAATGGAAACATAAAATATAGTGTTGCAACAGAAGAAAAATGGCCAGATGTCTTATAGAGAGCAAGGAAGATGATCTGGACAGATATATGCAGGTTGTGTTATCTTGGGAAAAGGAGGTGAAGCATTTTTAATGTCCAGACACCATTCTTAAACCACTGAGACATGTCACTAATTCACTGAAATATATTAAGGAGCCTCAGGTACAACACAATTGAACTTGCAATATTTTTTTATTATAGGCATTCTTAATAAAAGTAATTTTAGCCTTCTTGTAGATTGATTTAGAATCATAAAATCATAGGGCTCCAAGGAGGAACCCTGGAGATCTTCTAGTCCAATGCCCTGCCCAAGACAAGACACCCCATACCTTCACAGACAAAAGGCTGTTCAAACTTTTCTTGAAAACCTCCAGTGATGGAGCACCCACTACTTTGGGAGGCAAGCTTTTTCATTGCTTAATTGTTCTTACTGTTGGTAAATTCCTTGTTTCCAGGTTAATCTTCCTCTTATGATCTTCTATCCATTACTTTTTGTTTTGTGCTGTAGAGACTAAATCAATATTCTCTCTTCTTCAAATATTGGAAGACTGCTATCATGTCACACTTCAAACTTTTCTTTGTAAAGTTAAATATATCTACCTCCTTTATCCATTCTTCACAGGATTTAGCCTCCAGATCACTTATCATTTTTGTTGCTCTTCTCTTCGCTCTTTTTAGGGCCTCAGCATCTTTTTATATTGTGGGACTAGAACTGCATGCAGAATTCCAAATGTGGGCCTCACCAATGCTATACAGAGCAGTATTATCACTTCCCATGATATGGGTTGATCCCTCTGTTGATGCAGCCTAGAACTGTATTGATATTTTTAGCAATTGCAGCATACTGCTGTCTCAAACATCAATGGACATCAAGTTCTCTCTAATGGGCACTACAGTTGAGCCAGATATTGCCCATTCTGTATTTGTTGCCTGTTTTTTCCCCCCCTGTGTAAGTATAGGACCATTATCTCACCATTGAATATCTTGTTGGACAGGGCCCAGAGCTTAAGTCTGTCAAGATCCTTCTGAAACTTGAGTTTCTCTTCCGAAGTGTTAGCAATTCCCATCAGCTTTGAGTCATCCACAAATTTGATGGGAATTCCTTCAGTCTTCTCATCTAGTCATTTAAGAAGATGTTAAAGAGCACTGGGCCCAAAACAGAACTTTTGAGATACCATACTGTATGCTTCCCTTCAAGTAGAAGTAGTTCCATTGGGGACACACTGAGTGCAGTTTTGTTAGATCAATTTGTTATGGCACTGTTTATACCATATTTTTCTTACCAGGAAATTGGATGTGGTGTACTTTCTCAAATGATTTACTGAAGTCTAAATATAGTATATCCATTGCATTTCATTGGTCCACTAATTTACTGAAGATTTTTTTGGCATGATATGTTCTTAACAAACCCATGCTGGCTTCTATTAATTCTATTAATTCGCTTCCAGAGACTCAAAAATCCATACTTGATTACCTGTTTCAGGATTTTCCCAGATATTGATGTCAAAGTGACGAGTCTGTAGTTTCCTGAATCCACTTTTTTTCCCTTTTAAAAGATTGGAACCATATCAGCTCTTTTCCCATGCTCTGGTAGTAACACTGTGCTTCAAAGGCTTAGGACATTTTTTGAATTACAAAAAAATTATGAACATTTAGAGATGTTTTATTCCCTACCCCTACATCCCACTGAGAATACTAAAATTTATCAAGTAGTCATAACTATATTATTTGAACATCCCACTGATCTCAGCAGGATTTTCCTTTAACTAAGGTATTTAGAACTGTGGTAAAATTTACCTCTGGCTTTTGTAAGCATTTACACCTATGATTAGCTTTTATACCTTGTAAATTAGATACTGCTTTGAAAAAACTCCTACACAGTTAATCATGGCTGTCTTTTTCAGATTTCTAATATTTGGTTTCAACAAAATTGTCCTTTTAAAGATTTGATATGACTATCCAATATATATTCTTAATAATCTTCTCTCATAATTTGTTATTAATTTTATTACTTAGACATGAATATCCACAGAAACCATTTATACTGTAACTTGAATGAAGGGCAAGAGTCTTTACTTAAGAGTCAACTGTGCCTTACAACACACTGGGTTTTGGTTCATGAATAGAGAGTGTTAAGCCTGGGTTCCCCAACCAGGGTTAGGTAGACAAGCTAAA
>BLBF01000053.1:2681737-2731119 GCA_015471245.1 Laticauda colubrina
TAGTATTTCACCTAAAACAGTTAGGGTGAACAATGTTATCCCTAACAGAGACAATCCTTTTGTGCTGAGTCTTTGCACTGTGCTTATTTCAAGAATTTTCTTTCAGTTGAATCATGTAAAATACAAATAACTAATTTTAAAATACCCTAAAATTCTCTTATCTAATCAGCCAGAAGTTCAGAACACACAAATACTGGTAAGAATTACTCATCTTCATTAGAAGAAACGAAGCCTTTAGGCTGAGTGAACTTTGGTATAAATGTTCTTGAAACATTTGAACCATGGCATTTTTGATAAACAAAAAAAGCTGAAGGAAGCTGAAGGTAGCCATGCCAATTAGGCAGGACATTTTTTTAAAATAAACATTTCACTTATTCATATTTTATACTGGAAATACCAAAAATATTTGATGATGTGAATATATTTTATTGTTATTTTACTTCTGTGATGTATTAGAGTATTGTAGTCAGGATACAGCTAAATCTATTTGAGAATTTAAAAAATAAAAAATAGGAAGGCTTTGCATAAACAAACTTGCTTGCAACGTTTATTTTGTTTGTAATCTGATTAAAAAAATATAAACTGAGCTTTTAGCAAAGCTTTTTCCATTTCCTAATATTCAGTGACAGGACGTTATGGGTAGAATAATTTTAATCTTTCCCATATCTCACTAGACATTTCTGATGTCAGTCATGTTGATTGCCATCTGAATCAGAATTGTTTGGAAGCAATTTCCATCAATTTTAGTAAAAATGTAAGTAATTAAGACAAAATAAATAAGCACAAAAGACATGATTCTACAACTTGGTTGATGCAAATTATAATCTCCATCAGTTATCATTATTGTGCTTTGTGCAAAAGTAGAGCTCTGAATTGATAAGAATGATCTTGATGGTGATACAACTTCCTTTAGATGAAAATTCTGTAAAATTTAGTTTCATTTTCAGTACATTAAGATGGGTATTCTGACTTTCAAACAAATTAGGAACTGGGAAATATCATGTTCAGATGCAGGATTTTCTGTTGATATATTTCTTTATCTTTTGTTCTTCCATTCAAAGCATCCAAAGTTCAGGTTGGATAGAAAATTGCAGAAAAGATACATTTCTTGTGCCCTTCTCTTTTTCTCCACATTCTTATTTTGTACCAAGAACATTCTGTACCTCCCTTGAACATTCTAATACTTGAAACAGCTGTTCTGAAGACAGAACTTTCTCTTAGTGACTGACAAACAGTGGCATTTAGTTAGTTAATTTATTTAGTTAGTTTTTTTGTTTGTTTGCCATCCATATTTCTTCGAGGCAGCCGTCTTTATGCTGGAAGAATTTTCATTTTCTATCACTGGCTTTATTTTCCTTTGTTGTTTTCTGTTCATATACCACTTGCCTCATGTTGTTTCAGTCTTTTCCTTCTACTTTAGGTTTCTTCTTCAGAAACATTTTTTTTTCTTGAAGATGACTGCAGGCTATTCTGATCTGCAAATTAGGAGTTATTTCTTTTTCAGTGCTGGTTGTCCAAATCTTTTGTTCAATGCACTGATGTTCCAAGAATTAGCTCTCAAAAGATTTCACACCCTTTACAGTGTGAAAAAAGAATATAATGAACTGCCTTGAACATTAGTAGAAAGGTGGCTATAAATCCACAAAACAAAGAAAGGAATTAATGAATCATGTTAATGACATATTTTAATGTGAAATGTATATGTTTCCAGAATTTAGCAAGAATATGTTTCTAATCATTCAGAATGCAATAATGGTATAGGAAAAAAATGAGTTGTCAAATACCTTATTTTAGGCAGCCTTCTTCAACCTGATATTTCCAGCATTTGGGACTGTAACTTACCTAATTCCCAACCAGCATAGTAATCAAAAGACACTGAATAAAGAAAAGTTTATTTCAGGATTCTCAAATGCGGTTCTAGTCTAATCAAGAATGAAGACTATAAGGTACTAGTTGAGGCCTCAGTGCCTTTCAGAGTTGCCACTTTACCACAATTTTACTATGATAGAAATAGAAAACTAATAAATGCACAGTAATAATCTAACAGTATT
Organism: Laticauda colubrina; assembly: GCA_015471245.1. Taxonomy (NCBI): domain Eukaryota; kingdom Metazoa; phylum Chordata; class Lepidosauria; order Squamata; family Elapidae; genus Laticauda; species Laticauda colubrina. The sequence continues at coordinate 2,683,789 of BLBF01000053.1, forward strand.
TAACCAATCTAAATTATATCAAAATTTAGTTTTTATCATGGTCCCATCCATTTGAATCTCTGGCATGCCAAGGGTCAAGTGCTGCATTCAGCCCTCAAAGTGGTACAGCCTGGTCAAAATAAAAGCCTCCTCATCAGAATGATCCCAGCACTGGAAAGCCAGACAAAAACCAATTGTTCAGCATTTCCCTCTAGAAACAGTGAGTTTCTTTCTTTCTTTCTTTCTTTCTTTCTTTCTTTCTTTCTTTCTTTCTTTCTTTCTTCCTTTCTTTCTTCCTTTCTTTCTTTTCTTTCTTTCTTCCTGAAGGGATGGAAAACCTGTTAGACTGATTCTTTTCACAGAGGAATATGACTCCTGGCCCAGAGAAATCTCTCTTGAGGTTGGGAACTTTTTCCTGGTTGAAGAAAGCCCCACTATGCTCAAAGGCTTTGTCAAATATCTTCTTGACAAGGTGTCCCGCCTTGTGTTTCAATAATAACTTGATAATAATAATAATATTCAATAACAACCCAGGATTATCTTTTAGTGAATAATTTCATTTTGAATTTTCGAACTACCCACAGAAAAGTCAAGCAGTTCCCTTAACAGTTGCTGATAGTCTTTTGGGACAAACAACCCTCCCCCACCCGCCATTCTGTAGTCACTGGCACTAGCTTTTGTTTCATACAAACTGGGTATCCAACAAGACACAGGCTGCTCTTGTGGTCCATGGTTAATATCCAGCAAGAGCAATTACTTCATACTTGAGTGTGGCACCTATTGGCACTTTAGGCCTTTGTGGAACAATTATCTAGGAAAAGGAAGGAGGGACGCTTTTCTCTCCCTTAACCCATCCTTCTCCACACCTCCAGTGTTCGTCCCTTGTTGAAGAGAGATTTTTCTGATAAATGCTGTTGTATTTCCTTTCCGGAAACCAGGGCTGGTAAGTGCGGTATGTTCGGTCAGTGCTAATCATTTTAGCAGCTCTGAAGGAAATCGGAGGGGGCTCTCGAGTGGGCCCTCCCCCCACCCCCACCCGCACTTAGAGAGGCGAGGTCGAAAACAATCACGCAAGTGCCTCGCCGCTTTTCTCCTCTTCGCTTGTCCTACGGACCGCCAAAGGTTCGCCCGCCTTGCTCTGCGCGAGACGAACTGACGCAGATCAAAGACTTTCGGCTGCAGCGACCCGGCGAGCAAACGGGCGGGATTCCAAGCAGGGTACCGTTTCCCACGAGCACCGAGCAATTTAAGCCCGCTGAGTAAGGTTCAGCTGCGGCTCACGCGGAGGCCAGCTCATCAGTTTCTACGCGGGCAATCAGGCGTCTTTTTCGGAGATTGTTGGACCTTGGCATCTTGTCAGTTGCTCCACGCAATTGTCCATGGCAAAAGGGACTGTGGGGATGATAGTCCAGATCAGAAGAAGACAAGGTCGCCTCCGTCGGGTTCGGGTTATTTTCTCTGGTGGCTCTCTCCGGAACCGGTTCTTTGGATTGTGTCCAAAGGCTGCCTCCTCTCCGTTTCTGCATGCTAACCAATCTCTTAATTTGTTCAGCAATAACGTGCGTAGGGTGCGTACATGGAAAGCGAGGTGCCCCAAATGCGCTTCCTTCCTTCCTTCCCTCCCTCTCTCCGTGATGCTCTGCTTTTAACGCAACCGTGCTCTGGGTTTCTGCTAAAGCCGTCACTTCTCAGTTCGGTTCAGTTCAGGTTTTGTACGGCGATCCCAACAAGGAACCGGGATCACCACCAGCGCTTTTGGGGGGGGGGGGGGGCGGGAGGGGAAGCATCCCACATCTGCGTGTGCAGTTGAAGTGGGTGGGGCTTCGGCGGGATCGCTGGGCTAAAAAGTCACGCTCTTTTTGGATTGGCCGTCTTTAGGTGTGATGTCACGTCCGGCGGGGAAGCCTTGCCTTGTTGTGGAACCGCCTCTTGCTGGTTCTGGCTGCGTTTGCAGGTGGTGGTGGTGGCGGTGCTGCCGCCGCCGCAGCTGCCGGCGGGAGTCGGCGGGCGCAGCGGAGTCATCGAGGCGTGAGCGCGCTAGCGCGCGACTCACTCCTGCCTGGGAGAGCCGCGCTTCGCCCCGTTGGGGAGAAGAGCGCCTGGCGCTGCTTCTTCTCCTTCGTCGTTTTCCGCGCTCAAACTTCCCTCCCAGACTGATAACCATTTCCCCATCTTTGGTTTCTCCATACTCTGGTCAAGATTTGAAAGATGCAACATCTCCTTTTTAACTGTGCCTTTAAAAAAAAAAATAACAGAAAGAAAGGATTTTTTTCCCCCTAAAAAAAAATAATCATCATCACACACTGCATACAAAAAGCTCCGTTTGGGTTTGGTTTCCGACCCCCCCCCCCTTTTTTTTTTTTTTCTTCTCCCTGTGCAACCTCCTTTCTCTATTTTTTTTTTTTTTTTTTGGGAAGGGATGGGGGGGAGACGATCTCTGGAGCCGGCATGCGAATTTCCTTCGCCGGGATCTGCTTTGCTGAGAGTGGCCGTTGAGCATTTCTACCGAAGTTCAGCCTCTTCCCAACCTTTCACCTCTTTGCTTTGGAAAAGCGCGCCCCTTGGCCGCCTCTTCCCTGTCTGGAAGTGGCCTGACCCCCGCCTCTGACTTGGCCACCTTGTGCGCTGCGCGCTGCGACTGTATTGTTCGCCGCCTCCCCCCTGAAAGGGCTTGCTTGTTGCCAGCGGGGGAGAAAAAGGAAGGCATCCGTAGGGAGGGATGCCCAGCGGAAGGAGGGGTTGAGCGATCACCTCCCCGCCACCAGCAAGAGCTCTTGAAAAGAGAGGACCGAGCGGCACGCGGAGACCGGCGGGACGCTGCTCCTCCTCCTCTTCTTCTTCTTCTTCTTCTTCTTCTTCTTCCCCCCCCCCCTCCCTCAGCGGCGTCTGCAGGTTCTTTTCAGACGAGGAGGGTTTGGGGCAGACGGCAGGATGCGTTTCTTCCCGGAGGGATTTTGGCTACTGTGGGTCGCCGCGACCTGTTCGGCCAGGACTGAAGGTGGCAACAAAGCGAGGAGCTGCTCTGAGCTCCGGCAACTCTACGGAGCGAAAGGATTCAGCCCGAACGTGGTTCCCCAGGCGGAGATCTCCGGTGAGTCAAGCTGCCTTTGCGTCCCTTCTCCTTCTCCCCTCCGCCCCCGCCCGGCTTCTGCAAGGCGAACAAAGGGATTTTCTAGCCGCTTTAACGGGAAAGCCTGCCGCCCACTTCCAATAGTCTGAGGAGGGACTGACACGGTCCTGGGGTGCCGGGTTCAGGCAGGCGGATTGAGGGGTCGGGAAGCCTACTTGAAAAAAAAAAAAGGGGGGGGGGTTGGGGGAGAGAGCAAATCGGTTTCAGCAGCTGAGCTTTCGGCTGACGGGGAGGAAAAGTCTTCGGGCAAGTGCTGTTTTCTCCCTGAATAAATGCAAGCGCGGCTGGGATAAGGAATCAAGCTTTTAGATGTGACTTGGAGAATGTCCCGGGTATTTTTAAGAGCTTAAGCCACGAACAGTGTCCCGTCCGTTTAAGAGGTCCGGTTTGGATCTTTACATTCCCTGGATTTTTAAACACGGAGGGCTGATTGTAGTGCATAGATGCTGTTCTAATCAGTTTGGGTCCATTGTTGTTGTTGTTGTTGTTGTTGTTTAATGTTAATGTCTCTAGCAATAGCTTGGCTCTGGAAAGGATGGGGGAACTTCTCATCACCTCCCATTTTATTGTGCAGTGCTTTTTTTCCTTTTTATTAAACCCAGTTTTGCCAATACTCTGTTAAACTTTCTGAAACCGTGCAGGGTTACAAGCACCATCTTTCTCCAGGATCAGGGAGGCTCCTAAAAGTGGTCCTAAACAGCCTGGACTGCCAGGAAGTTGAATGTGTGGATAGTCTGTTCTTCCTAAACCAGCTTTGAAGCCAAGACTGAAATCTTCCTGAAAATGCCTGTGTCAAACATGTCCTTTAAATCTAGAGCTGGTGGCTTTTGCTCACATCTAACACTGCTTTTGTCTCAAAAATGTATCTTTTGAATTATATTTACTAGGAAGAGATTTTCTTATTTCTTCCCATTCTCCTCCCACTCTTTGCTACATGATATTGGGGGGAGGATGTGATTTGCTGGCATAGTTTTAAAAATAAAACACTGTTCATAGCATGTGGCTATTATAATGCTTGAGAAAATTTGAGTCAGGAGTCTAGTAGTGGATAGTGAGAAAAGTTCTGATTGGTTGTAAAGTTAGAGAATGCCAAAAGGTAATAAGAGATGGTATGTTTAATCCCAATTCTGCTTCTCAGTCAATTTTACGTTGTTTGCATAGAAATACATTTCTGTGACGGTTCTAAATAAATTATACTATAGTGGGTCATTTTTAGTTTTTAGGCATTTGGTATCGGCTAGTAGTTTATACAGAAGCATCTTCTGTTGTTTGAGCTTAGGTTCAGATCAAACTGAAGTTCTAAAAGAATGTTTGCTTCTCATATAGGACTGAACTGCCCCCTACAGAATGATTTCAGTTGTCTGATGCATCCTCATCAATTGTAATACTGGATTTCCTCAGTTTTGAAATAGTCTTAAGTATTGTATAATGAGTAAAGATCTTATAGTGCACTTGAATAAATGCTGACTTTTCTTTTTAACTTTCTGCAGCAAGGATATTGGTTGCTGTATGAAACTCTAATCTTGTTCAAAAATCTTGGGAGAAAATTGTTTAAAAGTCTGTAATAAAATAAACATGCTTAGGATAGACTTATCTGCCCTGTATCTGCAGCTGCCCACATGGAATAAGTAAAACTTCTTATAGTTAAAATAGTATATTTTGTTTCTTGGCTGTATTCAGACTGACGCAAAATCAGAAAAGAAAACGAACTAAAAATTGAATTTGTATATTTGATTTTTAAAAAGTTGGTCTGGTGGTATGTTGGTATGTTAAGAAAAAATATTTGGATGCTTCACTTATCACTTTGCTATTTAGTGAGAGGGTTCCTATTTATTTATTTATTTGAAATAGTTGTATGGCTGTCAAAGTGATTCAAGGTGGCTTACATTAAATTCAATATAACTTAAGAGAAAGACTACAAAATCACAATACATAAATATAATGGTAATAAAATGGTGATCCAAACAAATAACAGGATTACACTAGTTTTTGCAAGCAGATTGACTCTATAATGAGAAATAATCATTAAAACACTCATATTTTTTCTGAATGTGGATTTGGTTTTAAACTTAAGAGAGACTGCAATTGATATATGGGTGTAAATCCAGATCCTTTGAGCTTAGACCTTTTAAAATACAGAAAGATGTCTAGAGGTTTGTAACTACCTCTCTTTAGCTGAATTCATTCTGGACTCAGAAACCAAACCACTTCCAAAACTATGAAATAATGTGGCTTATCTATAGCCTAAATCATTTTGATTGATTTACACTATGTCCTTCCTCACATAGCTGCAGGCAACATATAGAAATAAGCCAGCCAAAGTCACTTCAACAGGGAGATGGGTGGCATATAAATTTAATTAATTAATAACAAACAAATACATAAATAAATTCAGGCAGTTCTTTTATTATTTTATTCATTCAAAAAAAAGTCTTATGTTTGGTTCAAAGTTACTCATCATATCTAAGTCTGAAGTCTTAACGAGTATATTGGTCCTCTGTATTACACTGGTCATGCAGGCCACATGACCACAGAGACATCTTCGACAGTGCTGATTCTTCTGCTTTGTAACAGGAACACCGCCCCCTAGAGCTGGAAATGACTAGCACATATGTGCGAAGTGAACCTATACCTTTACCTGTTACACTGGTGAGATTAACTTCCATATGCTGATGACATTCTAGCTCCAGAAACTCAACTTCTACTTAGTTGATTGCGCTGATGGTTGAAGTGAGAGACAAAAAAAAAAAAAAAGAGAGAGAGATGAGGGCTGAATGCCTGGGGTGCTTGGATAAAGTAATGTTGAGCCTGCTTATTTGGGACATTGCCATGGTAAAAATTATAGCACTGAAAGAAAGACATGAGAAAGATTGCCAGCAACTGGAGAAGGTAGGAGAGTTAATGGAAGGGAAACTTACCTAGAGGTCAACTCTGCTTACTCTTGTATTTAATACTGCTTTCCTTTATACTTTAAAAGCCTTCAAAGCCATCATAATTCATAACCCGAGTCTGAAAAATGAAAACAGAATATACATTATATGTACTGAACATATTAAGGCAGAATAACTGATATAGCCCCTTTGATGTCCATAAATTTACCTGATCCACCTGATTTTAATGTTAAAAAATCCATTTTTAACATCGGGAAATGGCACGCTACAGGACTACAGCTTTTCCCAGCATCGTTTGTAAAACTACTTCTGGGTTGCACATAGCCCCCCTAACAAGATCTGGCATGTTCAAAAGCAAAGTGCCTGAGACTAGATTAGTCCATTACAATAAATTACAGAATAACAGAGGTGCCAACCATTACCACCACTGAGATACAAATGGCTCTCAGTCCAGGTGAACATTAAGACAGGAGAGCATAATTGGTATCTAAGGTATACCAGCAACATTACTATCTTATCAGAGCTATGCCCTTGAATCTCTGGCTATAAGCATTCTGGTTCAAGTATCAGACTGAGTAAAGGGGTAGAAAAAGACAAATGGAAATGAAGGAGAAAAAAAAGAATGGAAGTATGCTTTGCTATAAACCATCTGCTTACAGCACTGCCAGCTGTGTGCTGAAAAGGGAATTCTTCAAGTAGCTGATTGGTGGTTGTCATGTGCACTTCAAATTGGTAAGAACAAGGATGTCCAACCTTTTGGCTTGCCTAGATCGCACTGAATAAAAAGGAATTGTCTTGGGCTGCATATAAAATATATAACATGGCTAATGCATATAAATCACATAATAATGAAAAGTTTATGATCTTGTGGGGCTTCACTCCTAGCTGTCCATGAACCTCGTGTGGTCCATAAGCCTTGATTTCGATATGCCTGGGTAAGAATAAAGACTATAGAAAGTCATATTTGTTATGAGAGAATTGAATTAAAGAAAAATGGGAACATTGTCATTGTATAATATTTTAAAACATAAGTGAAATAGGGGGAAGTAACTAAGCAAAATCTATAAGTGTTCCCATAGAAGCATGATATTTATTTAGAAAGGATTGTGTAAAATGTTTAAGACTTAAATGAATATTAATTTTAATGATATAATTTCAATTGCTATGGATTGTTGTTTTAATTATATATTTAAAAAATTTTTTTTCTTGTTTTAAAATATTGAGTCTATTTTTAGAATGTACTACGCAGAATCCGAATGAAAATTATGTGTTATGTTAAGCTTTAAAACTAGGGGAAGGATAAGTATGACAAGGCATTATACTCCAATCAGTCATTACAGAAGAAATTTTGTGTTAATGAGAAAAAATAATAGACAGCTGAAACCGGACAGACAAAGGATATAAGTATAATGATTTAAATTGAGATGAAATAAATATAATAGAATTAAGAGAGTGAAAAGAGGGGAGAAGCTATATAGAAAATGTAAAATAGTAAATAAGAAATGGAATGCTATATAAAAGTAAGCATGAACTTGAATTTATGTCTGTACAAAAAGATGTAACTCGGGATCAAACTGCCGTCCAAAAAGATATTTTATGTTTTTTTATGTTTTGTGTTTTGTTTGTTTGTTTGTTAAAAATTAATAAAATTCTTTCAAAAAAAAAAAAAAGAAAGTCATATTTGTGTTGTGCTAATATCAGTTTAGTATTAATACAAGTTTCACCATGTTTTGCTACTGCATGTGATTTAGACAGTCAGAGAACTGTTGTGGATTTTATAATGGGAATTGCTAATGTTCATAACAGGAAAACCCACATGTAAATAATCATATTACAAAAATCTCTCTTCGTAGTCAATTCTGTTTTCTTAATTTTTAACTTATTTATTCCTTACAGAGAAATCCTTCATATTCTTCTGCCTTTCCTGTAAAACTTTCTCAACTGATACACATTTTGCAATTATAGCTTCCTTTATTGAAGCTGTAAACAAACTATTCTTTAGGTTCCCAAATATAGTGATCTTTCTGAATTTATGACTCAAATTATAATTAAACACCTCATGGAGATACTATTACGAGTTTTGTTTGTTTTCTGCTACCCAACTCCAGTATTTTGTTGCCAATCTCATTGTACACATGTTGTACTCTGACAATAAAGGTAATAAGATATTTATATAGATATCTACTACAGTGGCAGTAGATTGCCACTGTACAAATATATTGATAATTAAGAGCTCCTCCTGTTCTGTTTATTCTTCTGTTATTTCAGTTGCCTGGGAATTGAATGTGATTACATATGAACATTTTTTTTACTTTGATTTCAACTGACTTGGTACAGAATATGTAGAAAGGTACTGTAACTCTAGTTAACGTATACAGCAGGAGCCAGCAAAAGCTGAGCTTGGGAGGGCCGCACAGTTGAGTGTCCTTGGGTCAGTTAGTCTTTCTTAGCCCTAGAAGAGAGGTAGTGGCAAAACCTTCCCAAAATCTTGCCAACAAAGCTGCAGAGATTGTCTAGGCCAAGGGTGTCAAGGCTCATGGACTGGATGCAGCCCATGGGGTGCTTAAATCTAGCCTGTGGGGCCAGCCTGGATATAGCAAATTACTCTGGCAGCCAAAACAGGACACGGGAGTCACACCTGGCCCCATTTTCGGCTTGGATAGCCTCCTGCAGCATTCTTCTGGCCAAAACAAAGTGCAGAGGGACTGCGCATGGCCTTCCCATGCCCTGTTTGCAGCCTGGACAGCCTCTTGCAGTACTCTGCCGGCCAAAATGGGGCACAGGGTGCCACCATACACTGTTTTGGCCAGCAGAGTGCTGCAGGAGGCATCCATCCCCCCTCCCCCCTCCCAGGTGGCTGCAGAGAAGTACATGCTGATCTGGCCCTCAAAGAAATCCAGTTTGACACCCCCGATCTAGGCAGTAACCAAGAGACAAAAAGACTAAAAAAAATGGGTACATAGGCAATGTTCATACAGTAATGGTTTTATCTTCATTATTTAAGGGTTATCCTACTATTTACATGAACTGGGTTGGGCTTTTTGTTTTGCTCACAACAAAGTTTTAAAGTCAAAGAGGAACTTACAGCAAAAGGCCCGGTCCCACTGCATTTACGGATGCAAAGAGGATGTAAAACATAAAAAAAAGCTTGCCATCCATTGGAAAACACTATGCATCCATGTGTACTCACTGCATATGTGTTTCATACGTTCTATCCGTCGAGCATCCGTCCACTGCGATTTCATCCGCACAAGAAGTTTTGAGCTGCACAAAACTTTGTGAACGGATGAACTTTCCGCCGTGTATGATGTACATCCGCGACATATACGGGCAACAAATGTTCTATGTCCGTTATCATCTGTTAAACATCCACTGTATCCTCTCTGCATCCTCTGGCCATCCCCTCAACTCACATCCGCTGCAACTGAAAACGGAAAGAGGGAGGAAACAAAAGGTACATGGAACGTCAACACAGCATTAGTAGCACGGAAATAGAAAGGATGTAAGTGTATGCATCTCGTATATAAAGTATTCAAAATGGACAAAATGTTTGTATCTGGGATGTATCTCGTATATTTAGGATGTCTGCAGTATGTCTAGAGTATGTAGAAGGCCCCATAGCGGACAACCGATATTTTCTATAAAAAGGGGGAGAAAATCATCTGGATCGCTGGGATGGTGGACCATACAGTCCCACTATGCTTGCACTGGAGGTTTATCTATCCCACTACTATCCTTATCTATCCCACAAGCATGCAAAGGCTTAACCATTTTTTCAAAGTTTTCACCAACACTTTATTAAGAAAACAAAATGAACCGAGTAAACTAAGTGTCTTAAGCAAAGATAACCTTTATTAACTTTCTTAGGTAAACTTTATGACTTTATTAAATAAGCAAAATGAACCAAGCAAAACTGTATTAAGTATCTTAAGCAAAGATAAACTTAACAAGTAAACAACTCAGTCTCTGACACTATTCTCAGTCACTCTGAGTCATGTCCATGGTCTCAGCTGTTAAGCGGGCAGAGACTGTGGAGGTAGCTGTGGCTTGAGTGTTGGTCTGAGGCGCCATTGGGGTGTTTGGCCCCGAGGGTACAACAGGTGGTGGTGTGTTCAGGAAGCTATCCGAGAGCTGACTCAGTCCCATGAGGTTGAGAGGCCCATCATCAAGGACTTGAGATGTCAGGCCCAATACTGATGACAGATTGTCCATTGATGGGCTTGGCTGTGGGGTGGAGGAAGGGTTGGGAGGAGTGTAGTGGGGCTATCTGGTCTGCAGCTGGGAGAGGACTGGCGTCTGTGGCGTCCGATGAACCTGGGCCTGGACTGGGAAATTCTGCTTCTGCTGTGGGAAGTCCTGATAGTCGTAGCCTTGGTAGGTGAGGGGCTGTTGAAAGCCGTGGAAGGGCTGTGACATCGCCTGGGGTGGAGGAGCAGACCTGGACTGGGTAGGAGCAGCTTCAGCTGGGCCTTGAGGGTTGTGCAGAAGTGCTGTGATCTTCTGCTTCATCACCTAGTACTGTGCCTCGGGCAGGTCCCTGAGGGTCTGGCTCATGTAGGTGATGAAGGGCTTCCGGTCCGAGGATGGTATGTTGCAGTCGACCAGCTGAGAGAGAAGTTCTGTGCTGGTTTTCATTGTGTCCCTGATCTCCAACAGCACACTGTGGTCCTGGCCCTCCACTCTGCCTCTCTGCCTGTGTCCTCTGGAGCTGGGGGTGGGGGTGGGTTGGCCTCTGGTGGCTGCTGCTTCTTCCTCCATTTGTGACAGCGTGGAGTCATCCTCCACGGGATCCTCCAAGTCTGCCGGCATGGGGAGTGTAGCTGTTGGGGGGGTCTCTGCTGTGGGGCCCTCTGAAGACACCTGCCTGGGCAGGGTAGCTGGCTCCTGGCTGGAATAAGACTGGCTTTCTGTGGGCTGTCTGAGGGAGAGGGGTCTCAGAGGGGCTGCTCCTCGGTGGCGGATCTCACCCTCTAGGAAACTGCACTTGGCCATGACGTACATCTCCCGGTCAGTGAGCTTGACAGCAGCGTGCCCGGATTTCTTGAGGTGTAGCTTGCCATACCAGGTGTGCATGTGCTTCCACCATCCAAGGAGTACTTCTGCAGTGTACCCCAGGCTCTCTGCCATGTCTCCCCAAGCTGCCGCTTCTTCTTGGTGTCACGATACAGTCTGTGGCCCTTTCTCCAGAGGTACTTGTTCTCCCTCAGCCATTCCAGCACCTCATCCTCATGCTCCTCGGAAATAGTGTACTGTTTCCTCTCTCCCTTCTCCTTCCCTTGCCTCTTCCTCCCTCTGGCAGGGCCTTCAGCAGGGCCTTCAGCAGCAGGGCCTTCAGCAGCAGGGCTTTTAGGGCCTTGGGGCTGGTCCACCACAGTAGCAGCAGCAGCAGCTTCAGAGTTAGTGCCAGGGGGTGGGATTCTGGTTCTGGCCTTCTTCACCTTGCCAGGGCTTGAACGAGTAGGCACGGGCTTCCTCTTCTTGCCTGACTGACGAACCATGGTGTTCCTGCAAGATGTATCTGGCAGCACGTCTTTCCCCTGTATGCTGACTGCATGCATGCTGCAACCTTTTATATCTGCGGAGCTGACGCAATTCATACTCCCCGCTTGCGCAGTGAACGCTTTGCATCCAATATACATCCGCACAGCATCCCCTTTGTTTCCTATAGGCATCCATGATGCATCCGCTTCATCCGCTATGCACCCGCCCTTTCCGCTATGCGTCTGCTTCAAAATTCTCTCCCGGAATCCCTTCAGAGGTGTCATCTGCTTCCATCTGCTTTCATCCGCTAAGCTTCCGATGAACATCTGTTTAACATCCCCGCTACATACTACCCACGTCCGTTCTTTTCCGTTCTGTTTATGCAAATTTTCACCACTTTTTGGAGTGGATGACAATGGATGGAGCCACCCCTAAAATTTTGCTCGTCTGCTGTGTCCTTCATGCATATGTTTTGCATCCGTCGGCCAGTGGGACCTAGCCTTAAGAGAAGTATTCTATATGATGTAACATTGGCATCAGTAACAAAATGCCTTCAAATACCAAGCTCCTGCAATGCATCTGAGTGTTGTACAATTTCAATATTAAATAAAAATGTCAGAAAATGAATTCTGGGACTGAAATAAGATGGAGACTGGGCTTCCCCCAGAATTCTATGACCATTTTTTAAAATAAAACTGCAGAATATTGAGTGCAGATATATATTAATTGGGCAAAACCTACTCTTTCAATTTTACTTTTATACATGTTGAATTGTGGATTTCTAATAAAGAGCCTTTCTCATTTGTTATAACTGGGTTGTTCAAGGCCATTTTTTTAACTCCATGATTTTTGCAAGAGATACTGAAATTCTTGTTCTAAATGTTATTTGTACTCATTCATAGCAAGAGAAAACATTCTCGATTTCACAATTTGTTCAGATTAATTTATTCTAGATAAGTTGCAATTTGTATTGGAGAATAATAAGATCCAAAAACAGCCTCCCTCGCAGCATAAGTCACACTGTAAGTAAGATCTCTAAATTTGATAAATAAGCGCCATCAACCCATATTTTAATTTGCTTAAGTATATATTGTGCACAATATCACATGGTTAACAAACCCAGTTCCACAGTTTGAACAATTTGTGTTCTTAGAATTCTCCAGGAACCACAAAAGCCAGCACTGTGCTCATACAGAAGTTTCTTCAAAATCTTTTAAGTATCAAAACATAAGAAACAAGAAAAAACTTTGAGGCAATCAATACGCTTTGTTTTGCCTCAGAAATGCTCACTTGACTCCAAAGTACAAACTTCTGTGTAGAAGTCAGTCTAAATTGCTTTGCCTTTATCCTCTTCTCCTGTATCAATGCCTCAGAAGACAAGTAATCTGTAGCCAAATATTATTCTTGTTTTTGTTCACTGGTTCAATAGTATTTATACTCTAAATCTCAGCAGGCACATGTTTCCATCCCAAATCTCAGCATGTTTTGCAGGGCAGGAAGGAATCAAATGCAAATGAAAAGATGAAATTTAAACATAAGGATTGAAAATCTCGATGAATTTCAATATTACATGGCACATGGCCATAGGTACTGACTGATGGTAGAGAAACTAAATGATTTCCTTCATTCCAAATGGAGAACTGTTTTGATTTTTGTTTGTATTTTACTTCAGTGTGTATTTACATGGAAAGCTGCTCCTGTGAATTGGAAGACCATTTCTGATACTTCAGAGATCTTTTGCATTAAATATATGCACATTAATGTGAAGCAACATTTTCTTGTGGCAGTGCAAGTTCAGTGAGTTAAATCACCCTTTTTTATTGTTAATGGTGATATAAAGGGAAGATAAGTACATGTCAATATTATTTATCAGTAAAGTACAGTATTCAGAGCTAACTATCCCACAACCATCTCTTCTTTCCTAATTAATATGTAATGGTTTTTTTATACACGAATTTAGATATATTGAGATCCATGTCATTATAAATGAAAATGTATAGCACATGACAAATGCTCATGCCTATCCATTTCATTATTTTCTTACGGTTTTACTTGGAGGTAAAAATATCAAGATTATTACAATGCCCATATTGTTTCAAATGAGTGATGCATTAGTCATTTTTCCCCCTGCCTTTTCCTATAGACGTTCCTACATGGACAACTGGCATCCTAGGGTTATTTTTAAAAAATGAATTATGTTAATTATGCTTAACCTAAAATTTCAAATAGCTCTTCATAAATGTAAAGTTTATGCTGTGTTTGTTAAATCATATTTCTACACTTTTTAAAAATAACTGAGAACAATGTTTCATAGCAGCACTTCTATGCTGCTCTGAGGTATGGTGTTAATAGTAGATAGAAGTTTTGCTCATATAAAGTCCAAAGCATTTCTATAATTTTTAAAAAATATATACAGATCAGTCAGAAACCTACACATATTCCAGAGGTTTTAGCGGTTGGATAGGGATGTATGTCTTAGATTTGTTCAATTTTCTTTGTCAAAGTTTCATTATTTGCATTTTTTGTAAATGTATTTGCTTTTTTATTTTTTGTATTTGTCCAAGGTGCATGTTTCAGTATGTATTGCTCACAATATGCAATTATTTTCATTTGAACGAATAATAATTTAATTTCATTTGAAATTTTCAAATGCATAGAAGCAGCACTTCTATGCTGCTCTGAGGTGTGGTGTTATTAGTAGATAGAAGTTTTGCTCATATAAAGTCCAAAATATTTCTGTAATTTAAAAAATATACATACAGATCAGTCAGAAACCTACACATATTCCAGCGGTTTTAGCGGTTGGATAGGGATATATGTCTTAGATTTGTTCAATTTTCTTTGTCAAAGTTTCATTAATTGCATTTTTTGTAAATGTATTTGCATTTTTGTTTTTTGTATTTGTCCAAGGTGCATGTTTCAGTACATATTGCTCACAATATGCAATTATTTTCATTTGAATGAATAATAATTTAATTTCATTTGAAATTTTCATTTGAATGAATTGAATTTCATTTCAATTACATCATTTGAATTTCAAACTACCTTTCAAAAGTGTAAAAATGCAACAGTTTTGTTCTGTATAAAATAGTTTACTCCAAATGCTCGATTGTGATTGGCTAGAAAAGCCAGCATAGGGATTGGTTCACTAGGAACCAATACAAAAGAGCTGCCAAAAGGCGGCAAAACCAAGTAACCATCATTGGCGACAAGCCGGCAGGCAAGCCGTATATAAAGGCTGCCGCGGCAAGAGCCAAAGTGTTCTATTTTCACTTTACTGTTGAAATAAAGACTTTTACTGTTGGAACCCGGTCTACCTCATGTTTTTCCGGACGGAACACTGGCAACGAGGATGGGATTGTCCTAAAACGTGAGACTGTGCACGTGGCGAATTGAAACCCAGGCTTGAAGCAATGGCCGGAAATAATGCACCGCCCGCACCCTTCAATCCCAATGAAGAAGATTGGGAATCCTACGTAGACTGTTTCCAAATGTACTTAGAAAGTAACGAGATGGAAGAGATCTCAGACCAGCATAAGAGGGCTGTCTTCTTAACGCATTGCAGACCAACGGTATTCAAAATGGCCAAGGCATTGGCGAAGCCCAGAGACATAAAACAAATGACCTGGCCCAAACTCCAGCGAATGTTGAAGGCTCATTATGCATCACTGGTGTCAAATCTCATCAAATGGCACGAATTCTACCGAAGGGACCAAAAAGAAGGCGAGACCATCGCTGATTTTGTGGCAGCCCTCCGACAACTGGGGGGAGCATGTGATTTCCTGAACTTAGATGAAGCCATGTGAGATCGAGTAGTATTGGGTTTAAAAGACTCTAATTTACAAAGTAAATTGCTAAATAAACCCAACATAACCGTGGCTGAAGCAATTGCAGAAGCCACAGCCACAGAAGCCGTGAAAAAGTCAGCGGCCACCATGAAACAAATGAACGCGAACAACAACGAAACGAGCCTAACCAGAGGGAAGAAGCAATTTCCCACCACCACACACCATGAAGATTTTGACGAGACATCAGAATCCGGAGAGGAAGACAATGAGGTCCACCGCCTATACGCCAACAAAAAAAGGTGCGAAAAAAGAAACTGGGGGGAATGCGCCGGTTGTGGAGAAAACCACCCTCGAGCCGATTGCAGATTCCTTGATGCCATCTGCAGAGCTTGTAAGCAAAGGGGACACACCGAGAAGGTCTGTGGGAATCGAAAAAATAACAGCCCTAACAGATGCAGTAACTCTCCCCCACAAGCTGAATCGAAACAAGCCGAGAGAAAGTGGGAGTGCAACAAACGAGCCAGTAACCGAGAAAAGACCCATCAAACTGTCACTATCGGAAGCGCTCAGACGGAAAGCGGAAAAAAAGTTAAAATCATCGTAAAAATCGAAGGCAGCCCCTGTGAGATGGAGGTCGATTCAGGATCTTTCCTGTCAATGGTGTCATGGGACACAATCAGACAACTGGTCCCAAATATTAAACTAAAAGAGCTCCAGAAACAAAAATTAACTCTGAAGGACTACCAAGGGAATCGAATCCCTGTGGTAGGTCTAGGACATTTCCGAATCACTTACAAGCAGCATGTCGAAGTCCTGCCTCTGACAATCGTTGACCGAGACCAACCCAGCCTCCTGGGCATCGAATGGTTCGCACCGTTGGGCATCGGAATGACCGGAGTAGACTGAGTGGCCGCAACCGACTGGGAAGAAAACCTGATCCACGAGTTCCAGGACGTTTTCGATGGCAGGTATCAGGGGACCCCAATTTCCTTTAGCTTAGACCCCCAGGTGGCCCCTAGAAGATTAAAGGCCAGATGACTTCCCTTTGCATTAAAAGCAAAAATAGAGGAACAATTGAATAAAGTAATTGACCAAGGGGTTTTGGAACCTGTTGACCATGCTAAATGGGAGACACCAATAGTAACACCAGTTAAACCTGATGGGTCGGTACGCATCTGCGGAGACTACAAGGCTACCCTGAACCATGCGCTGCAACAAAGCGCACACCCTGTGGCAGTCGTACAACATTTGCTACACTCACTCGGGGGAGGAAAATTTTTTGCTAAACTAGATCTAGCACAAGCTTACCAACAGCTTCCAGTAGACCCCTTAACAGCCGAGGCACAGACAGTGACTCACAAAGGGGCATTCAAGTGTAACAGACTTCAGTTTGGAGTGAGTGTGGCCCCAGGCGTTTTCCAAAGCCTCATGGAATGCCTATTAAATGGAATAAAAGGGGTCGTACCATATTTTGACGACGTCCTGATTTCGGCTAAAGATACGACCCAACTAGAGAAAAGACTAAGAAATGTACTAACAAAATTTAGAGAATCCGGTCTGAAAGTTAAAAAAGAAAAATGCTGCTTGATGACTGATCGTGTCGAATTTCTGGGCTACTTAATTGATGGAGAGGGTATACACCCTACTGAAAAAAAAGTCAAAGCCATTAAAGACGCATTACAGCCAAAAAACAAAACGGAATTGCAGGCATTTTTGGGTCTAATAAATTTCTATAACGTGTTCCTCCCCCACAAAGCAACAATAGCAGAACCATTACACCATTTGCTGGATAAGAAAACTAATTGGACTTGGGGTCATAGAGAGCAAAAAGCATTCCAGAAAATAAAAAAAATTATTTACATCAAACACCGTTCTTATCCAATTTAGTAACACACTTCCATTGACGGTAACCTGCGACGCCTCACCGTTTGGAGTCGGTGCCATCCTGAGCCACCAATTGCCAGATGGGAGAGAGGCACCCGTCGCTTATCACTCAAAGACTCTGTCTAAAACAGAACGTAACTATAGTCAACTAGACAGAGAAGCCCTGGCAATCGTCGCCGGAGTGAAACGTTTTCATGAATACCTTTATGGAAGAACTTTTTTGATTGTAACGGACCACAAACAGTTGCTAGGAATTCTGGTGGGAAACAAGCCTACACCGAACATTTTATCCCCGCGGTTGACTAGATGGTCAGAATTCCTTGCAGCATACTCTTTCACATTGACACATCGACCCGGGAAGCAAATCTCCCATGCAGACGCATTAAGCAGTGCACTGCTGCCAACGACGGAGGAAGACCTGGCGCCAACAATGACAACCCTGCAAATAGAAACATGCCTCGAACTACCAATATCTGCAAATGATGTTGCCAGAGCCACCGCAAAGGACCCAGTGACTGCCCGCAGATTAAACTGGGTAGGTAAAGGCTGGCTGGAAAACCAAAAAACTGAAAACTTTAAACCTTTCCGGACCAGACAAACTGAACTCTCAATTCAAAAAGGTTGTTTATTGTGGGGTGATCGGGTAGTAATCCCTCCTAAACTACAGACAAGGGTGTTGGGTATGCTTCACGAAGGCCACCCTGGTATCGTAAAAATGAAAAGCCTCGCTAGAAGCTATGTCTGGTGGCCTGGTTTAGATAAAGATATCGAATATTGAGTTGCCACTTGCACTAAATGTCAGAAAACCAGGCCTTCCCCACCACAAGCACCCATAAGGGACTGGGAGACCCCACAAGGCCTCTGGTCTCAGATCCACATTGATTTCGCGGGTCCTACTAGGGGCCATACCTTTTTAATTATAGTAGATGCATACTCAAAATTGGCTGGAGGTTGTGGTAATGTCATCTACGACAACCGAGGCGGTCATTAAACAACTTAACAAACTTTTTGCAACCCATGGATTGCCGGACGTCCTAGTGTCCGACAATGGGCCACAATTAACCGCCATCCAATTTGAACAATACCTAGCCTCCCTAGGTATACACCGTGCACTGACCGCGCTGGTCCACCCGGCAGCAAATGGTAGGGCGGAGAGAAAGGTCAGGTTTACCAAAGAGGGTTTAGAGAAAATGGACCATGGGGATGTCCAGGATAAAATCAACCGTCTACTCACCCTCCAACATATCACCCCCAGCACTGTAACCAACAAAAGCCCAGTGGAGTTATTAATGGGAAGAAAACTTAGGTCACAATTAGACAGGTTGCACCCAAATTACACGTTGGAAAGACCCCCCGACTCCTCCAGCCGTTGCCAAATATTTGAAATCGGCGACCTAGTCTACGCAAAAAAATTTACCGGGGACCCCCTATGGCTTCCAGCCACAATCACACAACTCACAGGCCCCTGGTCCTACCGACTAACCATAGATGATGGCAAGGAATGGAAGCGGCACATAGACCAGCTTCGTTCCCGAAACATTGAAAGAAATACAAACGCACAACCACAAAAAATAAAAATTTACGAAAACAAAACCAAAGAAGGAGGGGAAATACAAGAAAATAATAAAGAACTTTTAAAAAATAAACCCAGAACATCTAACCAATCAAAAAGAGCAAAAAGGAAACCTACGGTTAGATGTGAGTTGCAAAAATAATCCAGACGAAGGGGCCAGCCAAGCCAGCTCGACCTGCCCGGAGAAACCAGGAGGGAGCGGCAAAACCACCGGCCTGAGAAACTCAAGTGGTAGCAAAATGGCCGACTCACCCTTCCAGGCGGTTCCATGGAAAAGAGCCGGAGAGACAGCAACCCCATCCGAACCGGTTGAAGTCTCCAGTGAAAATGAACCGCGCAAGTCCAGTAGAATCCGAAGAAGCCCCACCTACCTGCGCGACTACGTCACCACGTAGGACTAAACCAAGGGGGGAGGGGTGTTCTGTATAAAATAGTTTACTCCAAATCCTCGATTGTGATTGGCTAGAAAAGCCAGCATAGGGATTGGTTCACTAGGAACCAATACAAAAGAGCTGCCAAAAGGCGGCAAAACCATCATTGGCTACAAGCCGGCAGGCAAGCCGTATATAAAGGCTGCCGCGGCAAGAGCCAAACTGTTCTGTTTTCACTTTATTGTTGAAATAAAGACTTTTACTGTTGGAACCCAGTCTACCTCGCATTTTTCCGGATGGAACAAGTTTGTCATATAATTTTATTCTGAATCCTATATAAAAATATAAGAATTGGTCAAATAAATTCCGTCCCTTATCTAGGAGGGCATGTAAGTTTTTCCAGTTCTTAAAAATGGTAGTTCAGAATTCTAAAGAACATCTGATCATGATTATTTTTAATTTAAATTTTGAGACCAAAACTGTGTCTAAAGATATGTCTTCAGCCTTTTATTTTTTATTTTTTGGATCTTCTTTTAAATAGCTGAAACTGCAGTTCTCTCAGGGAAACTATGAAATTCACTTACATCTTTTAAATTATTGGTGTAAAGCAATGACTCTGCTACAGAAAAGATTACTCCAAATGTGCTGGCTAAAACAAACTCACCCATGCAAAGCTAAGCCCAAATACATGCTGTCACAAGATAGTACAGATGATTCACACACATATATGTTTTTCCTGTTTGCAGTAATCTAGGAAGTGCTTACCTTAAAATAAATGTGTATAAAAGGGGGTCAGGCAGAGTCTTTCTTGAGCAATTGCATATCCTGCTTCACATATAGCATGTTCAGCTGTGACCTTTAATGTTATTTAATCAATCTGAAAAAGTATGCTTAGAGAAAACTCTCACCCCTCTCTGGTTTCAATTAGTTCCTAGATGGAAGAGATCATGATACTTCTTACTATTTTCAGAAATGGGAAATGGAGGATTTGTTCTGCTACTTATTTTGTTCCTTTGTAATGAAAAGTGTAGGGATCACATTTCTCCCAGAGTTGTTGAAGGGAAATGGGCATTAATCTAGTTTAATAATACGATTGTTTCCTTTCAAATAATAACTTCAACCAAAATAAAATTCTTTAACATATGACTAAAACTGTTCTGTGTATAAAAAAATCATGTGCTTGCCTGCATGATTTGTATTAAGTGTTTTATCATATGAATACATGATGTTGTAGTAATCTTGTCTCAATGTTTTATATACCAATTCATATTGAAGAGTTATGACTTTCTGTTTAATCTCTCCCATCCTGAACACATTGACATTCATTTTCTTAATATTTCTTAAGCATTAAGTGGTGCAGTACTGTCAGATCATTGCACAATATGTTGATACCCTCTAATGCGTAATAAACAGGTTGAACTATAGTTTCAGTGCCTGCTCTTGCCATTTAACTAACATACTGGATATTTAAATTTATCAAATATAATCGACAAATAAAAATTAATAAGTAGTCTGGATATTTAAAAAAATGGTGTTGTAGAGCGGCGGAATAACCTGAGGCAAACATGGAGCGAACTTCAGCTTTTTACTTTATTGAAACAATAAAGGGCTGCCACGGCTGCCGCACTAACAAGGCAGCCAGCTGGCGGACAACAGCTGATGCCGTTTGACAGCTCCCTTTTATAGCCGGCTGTCAAGTGAAGTTTCTATAGTCGTTGGCGGTTTCTCTGTTGCAGGAACGTCTTGTGGGCCATCTGCAGACATACTCCAACACCTTCTAAGCTGATCAATATGGCGGCGCCAGATACGCCCATCTTGCAGTTGGACCCTGTAAGACTTAGGACCAGTTACCGCCACAATTTGCCCAGGGTGTCCTGCATAGTTCCGGGAATAGACCTGGTCATTCTCAGCGAACTCCCTTGCCTGGCTTTTTGACCCTAGGGGTGTGACTGGGGCATAATGCAGATGGAGTCTGTCTAGGGTGGTCTTCAGATGTCTACCCATGAGAAGTTCAGCCGGAGACCTATTAATGGTGGCACAGGGAGTTGTGTGCTGGGTCAGGAGATACTTAGCGAGCCTAGAGTGCCAATCTATAGGCCCAAACCTTGCCAGGGCCTCCTTAACTGATCTGACTGCCCTTTCTGCTAGGCCATTACTGACAGGATGAAAAGGATCTGTAAGTGCGTGCCTTATCCCTAGGTTGGCTAGGAAGATCTCAAACTCACAGGAAGTAAACTGGGGCCCATTATCAGACACGATGGTGTCAGGGAGGCCATGGGTAGCGAATATCCTTGATAGAGCCTTAGTGATAGCTTCTGAAGTTGTGGAGGTCATCAAGGTCAGCTACACCCATTTAGAAAAAGAGTCAACCATCACCAGGAATGTACACCCATGAATGGGACCAGCCAGATCAATATGCACCCGGGACCACGGGGACATAGAATCTTCCCACCTGCCTGGAGTAGATGTGGGTGGAGCAGGTCTGGTAGCTTGGCATGGCTGACAAGCATTCACCCAACTTGTAATCTGAGTATCATGCCTGGCCACCATACATAACGGCGAGCCAGGGCCTTCATCCTGACAATGCCGGGATGGCCCTCACGCAGGACCTTTAAAACTGAGTCTTGCAACTTGGAAGGGATAACTACCCTAGTCCCCCAAAGTAAACAGCCTTGCAAAGAAGATAGTTCTTGCTGGTGAGTTTTGAAAGGCATGAATTCAGGGGTATAAGGAATTGCCGGCCACCCCCTTCCCACCCAGTCAAGAACTTGGGCAATTACCTTGTCCCTGGAAGAGTGGGTAGCGATATTGAGGGCAGTGATGGGAAGATTGAGATTGTTGATCTGGAAAACAGCATTAATTGGTGCAGGATCCTACACAAGAACAGGTAGGGGGCAGTGACTAAGAGCATCAGCATGGCATAGACTCTTGCCAGGTCGATGAATCAGTGCATAGGAATAGGCAGCCAGAAATAAAGTCCACCTGGTCATCCTTGGAGACAAAATCTGAAGAGTTTGTCTTTCACATGACAGAAGGCCTAACAGAGGCCGTAATCAACTCGAAATAGTGTCCATATAGAAACTCATGGAATTTTTTGACAGAAGCAACTGCAGCCAAAGCCTCCTTGTCAATTTGGCTGTAGTTGTGCTCAGCTAGGGAAAAAGTTCTGGAGAAAAAGGCAATGGGTGCCTCAGAACCGTTAGGCAGTCTATGACTTAAAACAGCACCTATGCCAAAAGGAGAAGCATCTGTTGCTAAAACTAAAGGTAAATGTCTATTAAATTGGATCAGGACAGCATTGGATGTAAGTAATGATTTGACAGCATAGAAGGCATGGGCTTTCCTAGGTCCCCAGTGCCAGGGGGACTGTTTATCCAAGAGTCTGCGCAGAGGCTCCACAACAGAAGCTTTATGTGGCAAAAACAAAGCATAAAAGTTAAGCAGTCCTAAAAAGGCCTGGAGCTGAGTTTTGTTAGTTGGCATGGGTGCCTCGTGAATAGCCCTTACTTTGGATTCGATTGGATGAATACCAGAGGCGTCAATTCTGTATCCCAAAAATTCTACCTGTTGGGTGGTAATAGTGCACTTGTCTTTCTTTAATTTAAGACAATGTTTTCTGTAACAATCGAGGACTGCTCTGACTCTTTGCAATCACTGGGGCTTGTCAAGGGCAGAAATTAAAATATCATCAAAATACAGAATTATGCTCGGTAATCCTTCAAGAAGTCTTTCCATTAAGGATTGGAAAATTCCTGGGGCCACACTTACACCAAATTGGAGGCACCTACATTTGAAAGCGCCCCTGTATGTTACAATAGTTTGTAGTTCAGTGGCTGTGTCATCAACAGGGAACTGTTGGTAGGCCTGTGACATGTCTAATTTAGCAAAAATGGTTCCTGGCTCAAAAGAATGTAGAAGGTGCTGGATAACAGGGACTGGATAGGCGCTGATTTGTAAATATCTGTTCAATGACGTCTTATAATCAGCACAGATTCTCACACTCCCATCTTTCTTCATGGGTGTCACTATTGGGGTTTCCCATTTTGCGAAGTCCACAGGCTCCAATACACCCTGTTTAATTAATTTGTCCAGTTCAATGTCTAATTTGGGGTGAATTGCAAATGGTACCCTTTGAGGCTTTAAACGGATTGGTACTGCCTGAGGGTCCAAGTTGAAAGATATTGGGGTTTCTGAATAACAGCCCTGCCCCTCGCTGAACACATCAGCATAGTCATTAAACAAGGTGTCCACTTCAGCATTTGTAACATAGTAGATTCCGCTTATATGGAGGCCAAGGGCAGGGAACCAGTCTAACCCCAATAGGCTAGGGAGGGCACCATCCACTACCACTAAAGGCAAGTGACCTTTAAAATTTTGAAATTGTACAAAAAACTTGCCTTTTCCGATGACTGGGATGGTTCTGCCTTGGTAGTCACGCAGGGTTAACTGGCAGCCGTGAAGCTTCTCCTTAGTCATTCTGGGAAGTAGCTGTTTCAAGGTGCTCCATGAGATAATGGACAGTGGTAAGCCTGTGTCAACCTTCATCCTGCAAAGTTTTCCTTCTATAGAAACAAAAACACTGAGTTTATTAGAGCCTTTGTTAGTCAGCTTGGCTTGGTAGCAGGTAAAACAGTCTTCATCTTGTTTTTGGAAATGTTGGGTTGTCTGAGGCTTTTGGGCAGAAGTCTTTCCTGTTGACAGATCCTGGCTAAATGACCCTTCCTTTGGCATTTTAGACAAATGGCATTTCTGAATTTGCAGGATGCCCTGAGGTGGTTTCCTCCACAGCTTAAACAAATGGGCTGAGGTGGAGGTAGATTGGGGCTTGGCCTGTTCTCCCATTGATTGGTTCTTTGCTGCCTGAGGCGATTTACATCATTAGTCTCTTCATAGCCTTCTTCTGAGGAGGCTTCATCGTAAATGATGGCTGTGCTGTTCTGGCTAATTGGATTTCCCTGAATTTCTGCTGCCGAAAGTGCTGATAGTTCAGCAGCTTGAGACTCTTCAATTGCTAATTTGAGGGTTAAATCCCCTTTCGCCAATAAATGTCTTTGTAGCCTTAAATCCCTGACTCCACAAACTAGTTGGTCTAATAACATGTCTTCCAGATAGTCTCTAAACCCACAATGCAAGGCAGCTGTTTGTAAGGCAGCCATGTACTCACTAATAGTCTTTCCCTCAGCCTGAATTCATCTCCTAAAAGCATGACACCTGGCAATTCGGGTTGGCTTAGGGGAATAGTGGTTGGAAAGAATTTCCTGCAATTCTTTCCATGGAACAGTCTTAATTGAACGTGGAGCCAATAATGCCATAGCAGTGTCAAATACTGTGGCTCCGCAAAAACTTAAAAAGTAGGACTTTTTCCTATGGTTGGAAATGTCAGTGAGGTCTATGGCATCTAGGAAACAGTCAAATCAGTTTCTGTAGAACTCCCATATTTCCGCTGTTGGTCTGAAAGGTTGGAATGCAGGGTTAGAAGTCATCTAGACCCAGCAGTGCCGGATCTTCCGAGGAAAGTTGAAATTTGCGCTTGCGAATAGTGACAGTAGCTCTTAAAGTGGCATACAACTCGGTAGTGACTTCGGCTCTTTTTGTAGTGACTTCGCTTAGCGATTCTTTGCCCGGTTGCCTCTTATATGTATCCCGCCCTCGTCGCCAGTGTTGTAGAGTGGCGGAATAACCTGAGGCGAACACGGAGCGAACTTCAGCTTTTTACTTTATTGAAACAATAAAGGGTTGCCGCGGCTGCTGCACTATCAAGGCAGCCAGCTGGCGGACAACAGCTGATGCCATTTGACAGCTCCTTTTTATTGTTGGCTGTCAAACGGCATCAGCCAATAGGAACGATCTGCGTTCCTGCTGGAAACGCGGACTGGAGTGAAGACTTCAGCTCAGTCTTTTCCAAACACCACAGGAGGAATTTACATTTTATCTCTTCTTAAATTCTCAAGAAGGAAGCCACATTGCTGAGCAATTCATAATGTTATTTTGTTTCTTTTTTTATTATAAGGACCAAATTTTTCTGATCTACACTCAAATGTAAACTTTTCATAGTGCTGTGTCAGTGATGGATGATGCTACGAGGTGTTAAAGCATATTGCAGCAATCAGTCAGTCAGTATCATTGTTCTCATATTTCTCTATTTATTTCTTCCTCTCTTGGTTTATTGTTTATTGTCCAAATGCATCATTCTCTTTCAAGACTTCTTTAATATGCTCAGTCCCTATTGGGTTGTTCTGATTGATTTCTAAAAATGATTTTTGTACTTTGTGGGCTTCATTGCTCTCTGATATATAGTTGGCGCTCTTTGGGCTACCTAGAGAGGCACACTTGGAGAATGAGTTGGCCAATGGGATGTGAACACATAAACCCTGTGGTAACTGTTTTATTCCTTTTAAATATTTGTAAAAACTATAAGCTGCCTTCCAGATCCATTTGCAATAGAGGTAGTCCTTGACTTATGACTGGCCACTTAGTGACTATGCTATGTTACAGTGGACCCCCCAAAAGCTACTTACACCCCAGATTTGAAGTTGTAGCAGTTGTCTCCACCACCAACACAGCCACAAGCCTCTGTTCACAGAACTGCATTTGAGTGCTTGGCAGTTTGGCCTCATTTACAGCTGTTTGCAGCATCTCACTGTGATTTGTAACATTTTGGCTGACAACTGTCATTTACTTCCAATTTCATGAAAAAAAAAATCCATAGCTGACAATGGTCTTGCTTAATAACTGTGGCATTCATTAAACCACTGTGGTGTTCACTTTACAACTGCGGTGTTTGCATTACAAGTGCTGTGTTCACTTAATGACTGCTGTAAAGTGGTCATAAAATCAGCACAGGGTCATATGGTGATCTGCTAAACAACTGTCACAACTTATGACCAAAATTGTGGGCTCAATTACGGTCATAAGTTGAAGAGCAGCTGTATTTTAAAATGGAAAAAAAACATTTTGAGTAAGTCAATACAATTATATATATAATAAAACAAGCACAATCCTGAAATGCTCAGTGACATAAATAAATAATGATGTTTATTGGTTCTGAAATCTCAGGTGTTATATTAGTGAGAAATTGTTGAAGAATATGCTTTGTGTAAGCTGACAACAGCATTGCAATTCTTTGAAAACAATATTTTATTGTAATAAAATTTCAGACTGGGTTTAAAAAAAAAAGTAAAGCGATATTTTGACTAAATTTCCTTTTGCTGAGTCATTCCTTATTTTTCCAGAAGAATATGTCATATAATTCTTATTTGTAAACTATATTTCCTAAGTTAAATATCAAGTATATTAAATACATTTTCTTTTTCTCAGTCACTTCTTTCTTTTCCAGAAGAATGTGTCATATTTTTCTCGCTTGTAGATTATATTTGCAGTTCCTTCTTTTCTAGTAAATAATGAGGAAATGTTTGGTCTGATGGGTTGGTAATTTTTTTTAAAGAAAATATACCTTACGATGGTATTCCTTCATAAAATAGGATTTGTATGTTCATGATTCTTATTGTTGTTATCTAACCCCACATGAATGTCTTAGATAAGTTCTCTTGTGATCCTCAGGCTCTTCGGAAGTTCAATCAGTACAAAGCGAACACACCTTAAAAACCCCAAAAGGCTTGTCTGTGCATGACAAGTGACTGAGTAGTAGGTTGGGTAGCTGGGTCAGTAGGTTGCAGCTTCAGTAACAGATGACAAAAGTTTTAAAAGTAAAGCTACTGAATTGCATAATATAGTTTAAATGCAACAACATAATTCATCAGTCTCATTGATAGTGCCTGTGCAAGGCTTACTGAACAATATCTAGTCTACAATATTTATTTGTGTTTTGATAAGAAGCAAGAAAGAAATTGTAAAAGTTTATCATACTAACTTTAAGCAATCAATCATAATAGAGTTAAAAGGGACCTTGGAGGTCTTCTAGCTCCTAGATCTCCAACCTTGGCCACTTTAAGCTTGGTGGACTTCAATTCCCAGAATTCCCTAGCCAGCAAAGCAAGCTGGGGAATTCTGAGAATTGAAGTCCTTCAGGCTTAAAGTGGCCAAGGTTGGAGATCCCTGTTCTAGCCCAACCCCTTGGTCAAGCAGGAGACCCTATACAATTTGAAACAAATGGCTATCCAGTCTCTTCTTAAACTCCACTGATGAAGCACCCTCAACTTCTGGAGGCAAGCTGTTCCACTGTTTAATGGTTCTCACTGTTAGGAAGTTTTTTCCTTAGTTCCAGGTTGTTTCTCTTCTGGATTAGTTTCCATCTATTGTTTCTTGTCTTACCTTCTGGTGCTTTGGAAAGTAACTTTACCCCCTTTTTGTTGTGGAAGCCCCTCAAATACTTTATACTGCTATCTGCTTTCTCTTTCAGTGGACCAGACACTTTTGAAACAGATTTACTAGAACAATTCGATAGTTGCTATATGTGTAGCCATTTATTGTATTGTATTGGCACATACGCTGGAAGTCAGATGTTTTTGTTTGCAAAAAAATGATATCCCTTTATAGAACTCTGAAATAGAGCATACTGTACAATTGAGCCAGTATATTTAAATGTTTATTTTAATATAATTGACTGATCCAAACTTGTACTAGATATTTAACTGATTTGTGTTTGGATAGGGTTAAGAGATAAGACGCATTAAAATGCAGAAACACAACATTTAAATTTATGCCTGTGTTTCCTGATCCAAACAAGATCTGTGATGTGTTTAGTCAAGTTCTGCTTAATCTGTAGGAAGGAATAGCTTCTGAAATAAGCTTTAACAATTTGTGAATTTGTGAATAGATTTCTTCTGTTAACTTTATTTTGAAATTCTGATGGAAATAGTTTTACTGTATACTTTAAATTGGGGTGTGTGCATGGGAGATGGGAGAATGCTGGGAATTAGAATATTTCCAGGGGCTGAAGCTGAGAAACAGGAAGTAGAGGTTTTGTGAAGCATAGAAATGGAAGGAGAAGAATTTAAATTAATTGGATATAAAAAGGGTATGTAATCATACAAGTCAGTTGTTTGTAGTAGCTTTTTTATGTATGATTCCTTACCAGCCAGTATTAGAGAAGCTTCAACCAATTTCAAGATAGTTAAGAGAGGAAGTCTGACTATATTAGAGTAGTTTAATAAGCCAGTGCTTCTCATTTGGGGCCCTTTAGGGCAAGTTTCCCCACCCACCCCAGTCCACAGCATACCATCAACCTGGCTGCACAAACAAGCAACGTCCCATCCCTAGGATGCAGATAGCACACAAAGCCACCCCCTCCAGTCCACAGAAAAACCTTTCTCCACAAAATCAGTCCCTGCTCTAGGATGTTTTAATAGAACCACATGTAAAAACATGTAGCAGAGTCAATGGCACATGCTGACAGGGCAGAGACAAGTAAAGTCTATTATATTTCAAATATTGACTTCTTGATGCCACCGAACACACATTTTCTTGTTCCAAGTCTATATCTAGTAATGGAACCTGAACTTGGGGAACCAAAGAAGAATAACAAGGTCGAAATAACAAGGGGGACATGAGTGGAAAAAGATTGAGGAACACTGTAGTAATTTATATCATAGCATTCATGAGTATGTAAACCATTATAGACTGATTGACTCAAAAGCAGGTTTTTCGATCTTCAACAGAAACTTAATAGAATAGAAGATGTTTCACTGGTCTAAAGCTTTATTCAGGCTGAGAATGTTATATCCTCTTCACTTCCTAAAATATTCTGCTGCATATGACCATGTTAATGCAATGGAGGTAGATATGCTCTTTTGCTGTTTCCCCTGTTAAAAAGCAGGCTTATTGATAACTTTTTGCTCATATTACATCAGATTCAACATTATTGTAGTCATCCTTAATTTGTACTCTAACTATTTCATGTTTGACACCACCAAATGGAGGACTTATCTTGGGAGTATCATCTCAATAGGGTAGATCAAGTTTGTGTTACAATGTGTGGCCAGATCTTAGATAGATCACCATCCATATCAGTTGGGAAATTCTCCCCGTATCTCAAGGAAATCCACGGAGGCGGGCTATTCGAGTGGGTGCATCACTCTTGCCAAAGCAAAATAAATAAATCAACAGATAATGGTCTAATAATCACAACACCTTGGATATTATTATATGCCTCATTCTGTGACCGCCATTATTCTGTGAAACTGAGATTCAGAGCCGATAACATTTTGGAACAATTCTATAATTGTAGTTGGCATCCATGAACCCTCAACTGCAGCAATCTGAAAATATTTGTCCTGTATGCAGAGGCATTCAGAATACAGGCAGTCTCAAGAACACGTCATTTTAAAGAATAGCTTGCTTCAAAATACTTCCTGCTTTCAATAATGAGATTTTATTTTTTAGGAGGATAAAGTGAAACATTTACAAGAAGAATAATTGGTAAACCCAAAACACTTAACTTGTATAAATGGAAGCAGGGATTTGATCCCAGTGAGATTTAGTGTAAGATTAATTAATACTATATATATGTCGACCTTCAAAGATTGATGATTCAAGAGCAGAGCTTGTTAAAGGTATAAACCATCATCCTTTTTTTTCTAATCCACATGTCTACTTCATGTTTAATTTTTATCCTTTAATAGTTGAAAGGTAGAATATACAATGCCAATTCAACTCTCTGACAGATTCATATTCAAATTATTGGGTAGGTAACCCCCAAAGAGGAAATCATCCATTCAGAATTCTTTTCCAAGAAAATGTCACCAATAGCATATTAACATTCTGGGTCCCTGCATCACTCAACTTCCGTCTAGTAAAAAAGAGAAAGAAAGTATCTTCTGTTCACTGGAACAGCAAATATTCTTATTTGCTTCAAAAGTAGTACTGAAAATGTTTTTGCTCTCGTATTTTTTATGAGCCAGTGTAAATGTAAAATGTATGGATGTGAAGCTGGACACACTCTGTCTCTTTGTTTTTAATAGAGAAAAACAGAGATTTTTTTTTAATCAGTAAAATTTTGCACTCTACAAAATAACTGAAATAACTTTGCTACTTTGGGAACCTTGAGTATATTATAAATAATTGGTCTGCTTATGAAATAATATTTGATATTATTGATATATTATATCAATATTTGATATAACATTACTACAGTATATTCCAATCTAATATATACAGCAAGATAAAGATTTACTTCTCCAGTTGTTTCTGACTCTAGGGGGCAAGGGAGCCAGTGTTGTCCAAATACGTTTTCTGTGGTCATGTGGCCAGCATGGCTATATGCCAGAGGCACACCGAATGCTGTTACTTTGTAACACCAAAGTGTTACCTATTTATCTACTCACATTTGCATGCTTTTGAACTGCTAGGTGGACAGGAGCTGGGCCAAGGAAGGGGAACTCACCCCATTGAATGGCACCCAGGTCTTGAACCCAGGCTGGCAGCTTTCCATTTGACAAGCTCAGTATCTTTAACTGCTGAGCCATCACATCCCTGTATACATGAGAATAATTGTGAATAGCCACACCCATTGTAGTAGTCCCCAAGTTTTTAGCAGCAGCTTAAGACTTAAAATTGATGTGCTGTTCTTCTGGGAAAATTATTATATTTATTTTGTATAAGCAACAATCTCCCCCCAAATTGCAGCCCACCATTTAGATGATGTGATTGTATCACAATCTTATCCCCTGCAGCCTTATATAACTTGAAAAAGGTAAATATGTGGCAAAGAGAAGGAAAAATGCTTTTCATTCCACCTCTACTTGTTTAGTTATGAGAACAATTGTTCAATCTTTAAAGGATTTATCTTGCAAAATGTATTATCTACTCCAAACAGAAATATCTTTGCTGTTCCCAGTTCTGCTTATTTTCAGCATAGCCCCTGTCATGATTCTACAATTATGAAAAAATATCCTGACATTTTTAGGTAACATTTGGAGGAATAAAGTTGCAGGCAATTTTTTTCTCTTATCATGTCAAGAAAACTACATATATCAGGAACTGAGTTTGACTTAAGAGTTATTTAATTTTTTTTCAAAAATTCACTTTTGTCTTTTACTTTCATCCTTAATTTTTACTAGACAAATAGTAGTGCTTAATTCAAAGGCATTCACATTTTTGTGAAAAAGTAAGGAGATTGAAATGAGTTGTTGAAATACATATACCATTTGATTTTAGATATTTTTATTACAATATGCATTTTTGTGAACTTTCCTCTTTGTTTTTGATTTTTTGTTTATAAAGCAAAATTATAAACAATTAAAAAAAATTTTCTTATGAACTTCTTTTAGAGTTTCACTTTTTCAGGTTTGTCCTTAATTCTTCCAAAGATAATCTGGTCACTCAACTGTACTTAAAATAAATGAAAATCCTTTAAAAAAACCCAGACATATGAACAATTTTTATGTTATCTATCTATTTAAGTTATATTGGGTGGTTTCTCTTGAAAATAAATGCTGGGAATGAATTCTGCTAAAGTGTAATGCACTTCATTTTCACCACAGAAATAATGTTTTTGTATTTAGTGTATTTCTATTGTTACCATATTCTAGGTCAGCATTCCTACTTGCAGGGCAGATAAGTAGCCTCATAGTCATAAATTAAATATTTTAGTGAGCTACTGATAACTTTTATGATTGTATTTAGGTCTGGAGAACCTAAATATAACTGAAACATAACTGGTGTATCTGTATCATGCTAAATTGATAACAATTGTTCTCATACCTTCACTGGCAATTTTGCAGTTATCCTGAGTTACTGAATTAATGGCCTTTTTACCATTACTGAGTGAGATACTTTTGTTCTTCATTTACTATAGAACATTTATGCAGCTTTATCATTCATTTCCACCTCTTTTTTAAAAAAAATTCTTGACAAGTTGTAAGATAAAGATTTCTGCTATCAGTTGTGTCTGACTCTGAGGAGCAGTGCTCATCTCTGATTCACAGCTGAAAAGCTAGCATTGTCCAAAGACACTTCCATGGTCATATGTCCAGCATGACTATGTGTTGAAAGTGCATGGAACAATTATAGATAGTACTAATATAAAGGTTCTGAAAAGAATCTTTAGATTCAGAAAAAACCCAGAGTACGTTCTATTACATATTATACTTGTATGTGAGATGATTTAATTAAAATTAGACTTTTAATTTATAGGTGAGGCAGAACATCAGTCAGTTATCTTAGTATAAAACAGCATCTGTCCATGCTAAGACCCTCTATTTAAGCAAACCATTCTACTACTAAAGCAGCAAGCTACACTTTCATTGAGCCCCTTGAAAATAATGCTTTGATTGAACCTTTGTTGAAATAAAGGATTTTTTTTAAAAAAGGTTCCACTCTGCTTATGAATATTTCATAAGAAGATAAAAACTTTTTGAATTTTAGGAAGGTTTATAAATATTTTATGTCATTCTGGGCTGTCCCTGTTTCCCAAAGCTTTCCTTCCAGAAGAAGTGATAGAAGACAGAAGGCAATATAGAAGAAGTTAATTTTTTAATCTTCATTAAGAGTGAAATCCTTACTAACAAGAAGTTCCAATTTGTTTTGGTGAACTACAGTCTTCTCTCTGGATTTTTAGATATTCTCTTCCATGCAGAAAAAATGATAAAATCTTTGAAATATGCATCTTTTTTGATTCCCCTACAATACATATTTTGCATAGAATTAGAAGGAAAGATGAATATTATTGATGATCTTGCCTCTATATTATTGCTGAATATTATTGATGATCTTGCCTCTAAAAATGAACAGGAGTATTTGCTTGTGGTAAATAGAAATAATGACAGAATTAGAATTAGAGAATTTAGAATACACTAGGTCCTAGAAACAGATCCAACATTTGGAAAGCCATATTGTATTGGGAATTAAACCTAAGCAGGAATTGGGAACTACTCATAACATATTCTTTTCCAACCCCATTGCAATTCCTTCCAAATACCACCTGTCTAAAAATGGGTCAAGGACAACATTGCCAAGAAACATTTGTTAAGTGAGTTTTGCACCACTTTACAACTTTTCTTGACACAGTTGTTAAGTGAATCACTGCAGTTGTTAAGTTAGTAATATGGTTGCTAAGTGAAGCTGGCCTCCCCATTAACTTAGTTTATCAGAAGGTGATCACATGACCCTGGGATACTGCAATCATCATAAATATGAATACTTTGCCAAACATTGGAATTTTGATCACTTTGACCATGGGAATGTTGCAATGGCTGTAAGTATGAAAAAAGTCATTTTCTTTTAGTGCCATTGTAACTTGGAATGGTCACTAAATAAACTGTTGTAAATTGTGCACTATCTGTACCTTTGGTGAAATGTAAAGAAATGGTGGCAGAAAGCACCTTTCCCCCCCACATATTTTTCACTATTTTTCACAACTTTTTTTTTTTAAGAGTCTTTCTCCAGGAAGTTGGGTGATATAGAATTTATAGACTAAAGACCTGGTCCCACTGGCCAACGGATGCAAAACGTATGCATAAAGGACACAGCAGACGAGCAAAATTTTGGGAGTGGCTCCATCCATTGTCATCCGCTCCAAAAAGTGGCAAAAATTTGCATAAACAGAACGGAAAAGAACGGACACGGGTAGTATGTAGCGGGGATGTTAAACGGATGTTCATAGGAAGCCTAGCTGATGAAAGCGGATGGAAGTGGATGGAAGCAGATGACACCTCCGAAGGGGTTCCAGGGGATAATTTCAAAGCGGATGCATAGCGGATGAAGCGGATGCATCACGTACGCCTAAAGAAAAGAAAGGGGATGCTGCGCGGATGTATATTGGATGCAAACCGTTCACTGCACATCCTTTCTATTTCTGTGCTACTAATGCTGTGTAGACGTTCTGTGTACCTTTTGTTTCCTCCCTCTTTCTGTTTTCAGCTGCAGCGGATGTAAGTTGCGAGGATGCCCAGAGGATGCAGAGAGGATACAGCGGATGTTTAATGGATGATAAACGGACATAGAATGTTTGTTGCTCGTATGTGGTGGATTTACATCGTACACGGAGGAAGGTTCATCCGTTCACAAAGTTTTGTGCAGCTCAAAACTTCTTGCACAGATGAAATCGCAGTGGACGGATGCTCGACGGATAGAGCGTATGAAACACGTTTGCAATGAGTACACAACGGATGCATAGCATTTTCCAACGGATGGCCAGTTTTTTTAAACGTTTTACATCCTATTTGCATCCGTAAGTGCAGTGGGACTGGGCCTTTAGGGAGCTGAAGTTTATCCAAGCTAGTGTGAAGACTTCTGTACTGAAGACAAATTCCTTGTGTGTCTAACTACGCTTGGCCAGATAAAATATTCCATTCTTTAAAGGTATCTCATTCTATAAAATTTTTACATGCACTTTATTTCGCTATGTTTGTTACAAGAATGTAATAGGGTTGAAAAACTTTGACCTTTCCGAGGCTGCTGAACTATACAACTTGCAGAATGCTTTTACCATTTGTTCTAATGATTGGAGGTGTTGTTAGTTGTAGTTCAGTAGCGTAAAGAGAACTACAAGTTCCCCATCCGAGTCTGGGTATTCAATTATTTAGTTAAACTGAATAAGTTCAATTTATTATAGTAAAATATCTAATGCAGATGAACTTTACCAAAGATGAAACCAGGACTATAAAACCAGGACTTAATTTGAATCAAAACACCAATTCTATAGCTGGCAGATTTCTTTTCTTTTCTTTCTTTTTCAAATTTACTGGGTAATAATGCAGGGTGAGAGAAGGATAACCGAAGAGTGAGATTTTGACATTAAGCTTTTGAGCATGCTTGATGACTGCATTGTTGAATGAGTACTGGGAAGTTTTTTGTTGTCCTTCCTAACTCACTGAATAGAGGCAATAAAAAGAAAAGAATAGCTCCCACAGTTCAAACTGGGTCCCCCTCCCCCCCCAAATTTCATACATTCAGAAAACATTTTTTTGGGCTGAAACTTTGTAATAAATTGAGATGAGTATCCATTTTAATCACTGAGTTGTGATTATTTGAGTTGTTTGGAATATTTGAGTTGTTTGGAACAAAAAGGTTATTGTAGTATACCTTCTTTCCACAATTATTGTGAGTTAATTATTGAGTTTAATTTGCTGATTTAATGAGTTCTGCTTGCTGAATGGCAAAAAAACATTTCAATCTGCTTCAGAAGTCAGCACATTCAAGAAAAATAACTTTTCCATACGTGTTTGGCAGCAAAGTTTTGTGTGCATTCAGGTAAGGCTTTGATATCTTGAAAAATATTTTGTGTCCCTAAAACTAGGTTGTTCTACTTAGGCTTTTTTTTTTTTTTTACAATATTGTTAATGGATATTTTCTTAGGAAATCAGTTACTACGGTACATTTTTCACAACTGTGGAATTGTGCTCTTTGCCATTAAGTGCACAATTTTCATTGGGTGAAAAATTATTATTTTAGCTGATTTCAAGCAACACATTTTTATTCAGGCAGAGTGTGTTGTATCTGTGAAAGTAACACTGTATAGGTAATAGGTATAAACTATAAAACTATAGTTTTATAGTTTTATAAACTATAAAACTATAGAAACTATAGTTTCTATTCTCTAATGCATTTTGCATTTAAAATGCATTGTGAAATGCATGCTGATCACTTTTCATTCTGAGTATCTATAGAATAATTTCTAGACATAGATTTTGTCCATTCTATCTGGGATTCAAAATTCAATACATCTGAAAGGTACAGTTAGTGAAATCTTGTAGAAAAATATGCAGAGAACAGCAGTAATTGATTTCAGCAACCAAACATGAGCTGCAGTGTTATTTGCAAAAGTAAGATAGGTTAGGGAGGTTAAGTGTGTACATATTTCAAAGCGTACAGTTTTCATAGGTATACCATGTGAGTCTGTAATAGATTACACGTGAAACTTTCACAAGTGTGCATTTAAAGTGTCTTCAGCATTGTGATTGAAATGTCAAAAATATGAGTTAAATGTTTACTGATGCAAGCAAGTATTAAGCCTTTTAAAGCATTTTTACTGCTGGTGTGAAACAGGCCCCTGGATTTCATCAACACAAGTTAGGAGTGAAGTTAGACTCTAGTCTTTGAATGTTTGTAGATAGGCTTTATTGTACCTTAACAAGTATTTTTATAGCCTGAGAAGTCTGGCACTGCTGTGCTGTATTTTTATTTTTTTTTGCTTCATACGAAGTCTTATTATTAAGCTTCTGGGAAGTAGGCCATCAGTTTAATTTTAATCTTGATAGAAAATTCTTTTAAAGAGAATTAAATAGCACACTTGTATTTAATTACTGCAGACAGTTTTTGAGTGTGAAATGATAGCAATATTTACCCAGACAGTATTTTCTGCATAGCAGTTTAAACGATATATTCTGAAGCTTTCAATCCAAGCAGTGCCTGAGGATATAAACAACTTTGGACACGTTCAGGCACTAATGCTCCGAAAGAAGAATCAGCAAAATAATAAGAATAAACTTCTGACTTGGGCATAACTTCCTTTAATCTGTGAAGATGATTAGAAACAGGATGATTTGCTGTATGTTCCAGATATTGTGATATCTGCATAATTTTAAAATTGGTAGTAATGGCATACTCCAAATAAGTGGCGTATTCCAAATATTAATTTTTAAGGATGCTGTGCCGCTTGCAGATTTAAAGCCTGCTACTTACTTTGTGGTCCATGCTCAGTTATTGCATGGAAATGGGCAAAATAGTGACCTATTTCAATATACGTTAAATTTAACTTTCTACTACTTATGACTTAATAAAGAAGACATAACTGCTTGGGTTCACGCAACATGCTAAGTGTTATATTTTGGTATTTAAAGCAAAATATACATATTCTAAGCACAAACCAGCAATCTACACTATAACCTAATACAATTTGTGACCCAAGGCAGTGAACAAATTGTTAGAACACATTTATTTGTAAAACTGAAATGCTTTAAATAGCTTTAGATGTGTAAGCTTCATCTGTTCTACTTAATGTCCCAAGAGTTGATCCAGTAACCTGATCCTGGTGCATATTGATTGAATGCATAAGAGATCTGGTTGAGATCAGCTTTGTTTCTCTTTCTGAAAAACGCCTCCCGAGCAAGCTTAGCCATTCCTTATTTCATTCTGTGATGAGAAAAAAATAAGAGTCAACTACTAGGGTGAATTTTTTTTTGTTCTATTTAATCCTACTTTCATGGAATTCTCATCTTGTTTTTCTCAACTCAAATAGGAAAAGCAGCTACACTAGAGCTATAAGTTAGCATTCTTCTATTTTGAATAAATGAAACAGAATTGCATAGTATATTCAAACAGCAAAAAACAGGTCATTATTTTGAAATCTTCTGTATCAAATCTCATGATCTTCATCGTTTAGGTGTTTGGAAGGTTAATAAAGTACTAGCAAAATAAATGGGAAAGATTAAGGAAAGTGGTCAATATAATGAAGTGGACATTTCTTGGATTATCAAGTTAGCAAAGAAATTCTAAAACAAAAAAGGGACAGGAAGAAAACAAATCTATGATTTGTGCCTTTTAGCCAGTCAAACTTTATATAAATAAAATAACAAATTAACTATATGATTAAAAAGACATTTTGCTGAACATACATTACGATATATAAGACCCTTGTAGTTACAACAATAGTTTGGAAACTGTGAAAAGAGTACTAAGGAATTTGGGGTGGGAGATTTACTTGACCAGACAAGCAAGTATTATTTTCCTTTTCAAAGATATTAATGAGAAGTTCTACCCTAATCCAAAGGAAAGCCTCAGGTAAATGGGAGGAAGAAAAAAATCCCTTTATTGCAATTTAGACATAAAGATCAGGTTACGACATACAACTTGTTGAAGAGTTTTGTATAAAAACAGCTGTCCATCTTCAAAGGGAGGTAATTCATGAAGGCATGTGTGTCTGAACTCTATTATCAAAATGAAAATAGCTGATTAGCATTAAAATGTCATCTCTCTCAATTTACACTACAGAAGCTTTCTTTTTGTGTGCAAGTCGTATGCTGTCTCCATTTTGTTAGTCTACCTCTTGTTAGAGATGTCTGGGATAGTAGCTAAGAATGTGAACTGTGAATTAAGGGATCTTTTGGTTCAAATCCACCATGAATTCACTAGATGGGTTTAGGCAAGCCACTGTCTTTCAGTTTCTGTTCTCATCTGCAGTATGGGATAATTCATCTCTAACTAATAATGTGTGCTTGAATTGTGGTATTATTGCTGATCAGTGATTGATTCAGGACATTTCTATATACGTTTTAGCATTTCAAAAATGAATGCAGTAAACTGGATTCTATTAAAGAAACTTAGTATAGTACAAGTAAACAATATATTCCATAAAAATAGACATGGGGCAATAAATTAGGCATAGGGCTATGTTAAAATGCATCCAAATAAGTATATCTGTTTTGCTGAGAGCTCATTGTTTATCTGTCTCATTAATGGATTAGACTAGTAGCTTATAATATCAGTAGCAACATCTGTTATAGGGTGCATTTTTTAATTGTACCAAGATTCTTCTGAAGCTGATTTGTGAAAGCTGGGGATAACAATGTGTTTAGAAAGATGGGGAAATTGAATTTAATCTCTAAGTATAACCCAAAAAAATCTGAAAGACATGGAAAATCTTAATGCTTTCACCTCTTTTCAAATTTAGCAGTGACTGCAGTTCCTAAGGTCTTGCTGTTTTCTAAAGCTTAGCATGAATTAACTGCTTTCTGAGCAACTCTTTCCTGTCTCAGAGTGGAGGGAAACAAAGAAGCTTCTTCTGGCCATACTGGGTAGAGACTTATTGTATCGGATCTGGAAATCCCAAGATACTGAAGGACAAAGTCTCTTCGTGGCCTTGCTGTGAGCTGTCTCTGGATTCAATATCAAGATCCACATCTTTCCAAAGATGTGGATCTGGTGTGAAGTGATAAATTGTCCCATGTTGCAACTAATTTTCAGGATCTCCTTATCTAGTGCTGTGTGGATGTAAAAACTTTTGATTCAAAATCTGGGGAGAGGAGTATAAATGTAAATGAGAGATATATGCCTCTCTCCAGAGTTTGAATCAAAAGTTTTTAAATAAACTACAAGTATTCTTTGTCTCACATTCATTTGTTCAGTGACCATTCAAAGCTATGCCATTGTTGGAAAAAAAAGGGTTGCATGGATAATCTTCAGGGTTCCAGCCATCACAGCACATCCTCAATCTCATGATACAATCTGGATATTTTGAGTGCTCAGTTCAGATTATGATGTCACAGAGAGCTGGGTCATGTGATCACAATTTGTGACTTTTCACAAATTTTTCTCCCTGTATATAATATATCTGAAGTAGATTGTCAACTAGGAATTTAATCTGTGTTTCAGATATGTACCCTCTGATGCCTCAAGGCTGTCTGTAGCTTTTGGAGATTGCAATATGGCTTCCAAAATTTTGTAAAACAAGCAAGAGGAAAAACACCATAATAGTTGACCCTACACCAGGACCCATAAAACTTGGAGCCATGTTACTTTTATGCTTATGATACAACAGAGCAAAGAATTCTCATGTAAGAAGTAGAAAAGTTCTCTCTATTCCTACATGTATATTTTGTTGTTGGCTCCGTCGATCTCGGGAGATCATGGAAAATTCGCGTCATGGAAATGGACATGAAATGTGCTGAGTCTGTGGTGGAACCACTCTCGTCCTTTTTGTGACCATTTTTCTCGCCATCGGATATTTCTTCTTTCCTCAGCTGCCTTGATGATGTTCCTGGTGGCTGTTCGCCAACCTTGGTGATTTGAGGCCATGGTCTCGAGCTGAGAGGGGTTGAATCCGCCAGCTTTAAGATCTCGCTTGCAGACGTCCTTGTAGCGGAGAGCTGGGCATCCAGTATGCCTTGTGCCGGTGGCAAGCTCTCCAAAAAACATGCTTTTGGGTATACGGTCGTCGTCCATGTGGATGACATGGCCCAACCAACGCAGGCGTCTTGCTGTCAGCAAGGCATACATGCTTGGCAACCCTGCCTTGGCCAGGATGTCAATGTTGGTTATGTGATCTTGCCAGGTGATACGAAGGAGTCTGCGGAGGCAACAAAGGTGAAAGGCGTTCAGCCTGCGCTCCTGATGAGAGTAGAGTGTCCATGCTTCACTGCCATAGAGGAGGGTACTCAAAATGTATATAGGAATTTAATATTTAATTATTTAGAACACTGACTGAATTGTTTGTGTTCTGAAGGTTTGGGACTTATTAATCAAATACAATATGCAAAGAAATATTTTTGACCTCCTTAATTGTAATAAATATGTTATAAAATAAATTTAAAAATAAACATGCTTTAGATTTATGAGTATCCAAAATATGGACAGGATTATTTGTTGATAATACTTGAAAGGTTCTCAGAAGGGTTTGTGATGTTAGACCTCACAGTTTAAAAAAAATCCCAAAGGAAAATGTGATGGAAAGGAAAAGAACAAACAGAGAACTTCAAACACCTTTTTTCATGGTTCTGAAACCATAAAGCTATAGTGAAAACTACCTGCTAAGAGAACTTTACCACTTTCCAAAGTAGTTAGTCCTGTTAATTTTTCTGCAAAATTTTAGGCTGGGGAACAATTGCCCTCATTCAGTTGGCAATAGCAGTTAATTCCAGGGACTTCTGAAGAAAAGTTATAGAAGACTTTAGGAGGGAGCATTTAGGTTATTTGAATCCAAGTTTTCCAGTTTCTGCTTCAACACATCCATGAACGAGGAGCTGACTTGTGCGAGATAGGTGGCAATAAATTTAAAAAACAAACAAATACACCTCATGACTTCCCTAGGTCTACCTTTCTGCTGTTCCTCCCCCCCCAATAACATTCAATCTAAACCTGTAAAGACCACATTCAGAACCACACTCTGGAATGATGAAAAGCAGGTCTTGACCTTTAAGGTTTTTAAAGAATACTGTCACGTTCTCCTTCTTTTCTTGAGTTAAACCTTCCCAATATTTTCAGTCTCTATAGCTCTTAGTTTCTATTAGCCAAATTATCCTTGTTATCTTTCTTTGCACCTGTTCCATTTTCTCTTAATGGGATGCAATATTGAAGAATGGTTTGAACAATGCAGAACTTAGTAGAACTAATTATTTCTGTGATTTGAAAACTACCGTTGATGTGTTTGCCTTTTTGCAGTCATCTTATATTGGAAATTCATACTCGGGCTGACAAGATAGAGATGCGAATTAGGAGAAGAAAGAGAAACCAATGACTCCCATATCTTCCCTCTCAGTGGAAGAACAGCTCTTGTCATATAGATCCAGGCAGAAAAAAACAGTGAGGATTATTGAAATAACCCACTGCTCTTACAGGAATGTATGCCTGCATAGTCCCACAAGATGTTATTGCAGGGAACTGTGTTCATGAAATATGATCAGAATTGCCTTATTTAGATAGCACTCCAGAATATACCTGTTTTCTTCTGAGAAAAATCCTGTTCTCTATATACAGATGGCTAAGAAGCCTGCTGTAGGGACAACTGTAAAACCAAAATGTCTTTTGATGATAACATCTTAGTTACCTGCATCCGATCTACTCTAAATGTTCTTTCTTCAAGCTAGAAATCAGAATGTTTCTTAAAGATATCAAACTATTTGAAAAAATATTTGAAATTATTGTACACTGAGTTCTGTCCTTTTTTCTTCTTTGGTTTTATAGCAATACTTATTTGATGGACTGCTTCAAAGGACATTGGTCCTCAGAAATTATGTAATTAAACTTCTGTGACTTATTTTCAACTTGAAGCACTTAGACATGTCTACTGTGTACTCCATACTCAGCATGGAGGGGAGCGAAATGAAAAGTTCAAAATTCTGGATGACAGCAAACCAAATTCTGTATTAAAAACAGAATTCTGTAGCATATATTTATAAATTACATTTGTATACCTGGTAGCATTTG
Source organism: Laticauda colubrina (assembly GCA_015471245.1). Lineage (NCBI taxonomy): Eukaryota > Metazoa > Chordata > Lepidosauria > Squamata > Elapidae > Laticauda > Laticauda colubrina. The sequence continues at coordinate 2,725,704 of BLBF01000053.1, forward strand.
AATATATTATTGCAGCTTCTGTATCGCTTAACTTTTATTATTTAATTTTTGAATGAACTTTGAGCAAGGAGCAGATATCCTAAATAAAAGTAATGATGTTGATAAAAATAGGGTTGCTTCTAATATGGAATCTTTTCAAATCATCTCTTCAAATTTTCTTTGTTCTGTAAGCATTTATTCTCTAGGTATATCATGCTGTAGTATATTGTTTATGCCTTAGTATAATATTGATTTTGCTGCTCTTATAGGATCTTGATTCATACAACAAGTATAGAGACCAGTTTGGATAGCGGAGACTTGTGAGGGTGATAAATGATGATCCTGATTTAATCAACTCTATTCAGGGGGTAAAAAAAAAACACCTCTCTTAATCTGGAAAGAGTTCTAATTGGACCATGAACTCTGTGGACTATTATGTTGTGATTTTGCTGCCTTTGTCGACATTTTTGTTGAAATGTAAAGGGTTTTGCATCTGCTACAGTAACATGCCTTCCTTCTTCTACCTGAGAGTGGGTATACATATCAATGTGATGAAGTCAAAATCAGCATGACAGCAGATAGAACATCTTAATACAAACCCTGCCCCTTTGATCATCTACAAAAGCAGAAGAATAGGCTGCACACATAGATGGCTAGAAAGGTTTCCGGGTTACTAAATGTATACATCTTTTCTTTCTAATAATGAACAATTATTGAACAATAATGATTCTCAGAAAATGTATTTGTCTTAGGCAAATGAGTCTCATCAAACTCATAATTCTGCTGTACAGAACTGATGAGAGCAGGCTGCTGGGGTCGCAAAGTGAGAGGGCAGGGAGCTGCTGCATTATGCCCATATTTGTCTCTAAACCACAGTTTTATCTGGGATATTTTTTTCAGATTGCCATATGTATCAAGAGAAATAAAACAGCAATATCAGCAGGATTTCTTTCCTCTTGTAGCCAGAACAAATCTTCATCAGCAGTAGTCAACACAGCTTTGTAGAAACAAAGCAAACATTGCCCAGTGATGTCTGGCTGAGAACACCATACAGAGTTTTGTTTTTTTGCCCCCCCCCCCCCCGTCTGATCTAGAGCAATAGACCAATGAAAAAAGAGAATCTGCAAAATTTGCTTTTGCCCACTCTATGCACTTAGTTGTTTCAGCAGAGCTTTTTTAAATGTGTAGGATTAACTTAAAGAATCAGATACTGAACCTGAGACTTATGGGATACAATTATTGATTCAGATGTCTCCTGAATTATGCCATAAGCAGTTTCCAGCTAATTTGGAGGGGGTATTTAGGAGACTCTTCTAAATCATGGAACAGTCACAATACCATTGGATCAATGCAGGACTTTCCTAGTCTTGTTGGAAACGTTCTCTGAATTTATCACCATTTACAAATAGGCTTGTGAACAGTAACAACAAGATAACAAAATTAAATATCTTCTACTAAAAATAATGCTTAAGGTTGACTAGCAAAAGCTACTTGTGTAATAAAAAAAATATATATCACAACTTAGTTCCAGTTCCTCTCCTTCTGTAATCAGTATAGTCAAGCTGTACAAGTGTTTAGATGTGTAGAGATAAGCATATTTAGGCAGTTCCTTGATCCCTATTGAGTTCAGTGGCATTTAGGTCTAGTTCATGAGTCCCTAACCTATGAATTGCAGACCACTGGGTGATGTCCTAATTGCCATCAGATGCATTAGTGGCCAGCCAGTGCAATGCACATCTGGGCACAGCCCCATTTGCCTGAGGGTCATTGCAGATGGTCATGGCCCCATTTGCATAAGCATTGTCATGGGCGGTTGTGGCCCCACTTGCATGAGCATTGTTGCAGGTACTTGCAGACTCTCGTGTGAGCCTCATGGGTGTTAGCAACTGTGGGCAGTCGCAGGAGATCACAGATGTGCACATACGTATGCACTTGCCCATCACACAAAATCATCTCCTCGTCCACTCCTCCCCTGGTCTGGGCTGCCAACCAGAAAGGTTGGGGAACTCTGGTCTAGTAATATATGTACAATGCTTTTATTTTAAGCACAGTAGAGCAGCAGAATATTCTTTGTTTTCTTCATGTATATATGTCATGGTCCCACTGTACAGATAACCCAAGGTGTTTACAATTGGGGACAAAGGAGAATATAAAATATTTAACATTGGAGTATTATGTGTATTCATTCAGTTTGCAATTCTGGGAGATGAAGTCCATGTATCTTAAAGTTGCTAAGTTTGAAAAACATTCATTTATAAAGAGTTCCTTACTTTCATCAAGATTCTATCAGCTCTCACCTTAAAACTGGTTTATGCCTCATGAAATGAGATTAAATTACTATAGCTTCATGAAGCACTTTGCTTAATAAGAACTAGTTGCATAACTTTATAGTTGTTTTATGCTGCAGATTTCTTTAATGACCTTTGAGTGTATAAATATTGCAGGTAACTTCACAGTAACCATTAAAATAGCTCCCTTAGCTCAACATTATGTATTCTTAAAGCTGAATATTTATAAACACTGAGCCAGGAATAAATTCTACTGAATTTAGTTGATCTTATTTCTGAGTAAGTATGCAGTGTAAATGCAGAGATAAGGCCTTGCATCACAACAGAAAGTCTCCCTCCACATCCATTTGGCTGGATCTGTTACTCTCAATGTCTTAATGGGTTTTCCATGTTATTTTGTTTATAGCAACATTAGTTTTATACAAGATGATGAGTTTTGTGGATGCAATAAACTAAAATGCAGTGATGACAATTTAGGATACTGTTTGTAACCTCTACTTTCAGGATCAACCAGAGATAGCTCTCTTCAAAGATGGAGCTGCCCCCTTACCAGGATCTTGATTGCATACTCTGTGACATTTGACTATTTGATTTGATACAGGCTTGTGTTCTATCATACCTGTCAATGAAGGTGCAGTGGATTATGATTTTGCTAAATTGATTTTCCTCTTGGAAAATGAACCTGAGTTTTTCCATAAGCTACTGAAATATAACTCTATTAGTCCTGTTGCCTCAAGGAACTTGGAAAGAGAAGCTAGAGAGAAGTTTGCTGAAGATGGGTTCCAGCACGAGTCTGAAAAGTCAGAAGACAAAATCTCTGGTCCTGGTGACTGATCCAGATTAGATCCTGCTCGGAAAGAATCCTATCTGGAGGACCACAAGCTCATTATCTGTACTGAAGATCTTCCTAAAAGGTCTTCATGGATGATGGAAAATTTCTGCAATGGGAGTTTTTATTTTATTTTATTTAGATTGGAGTAGGAGCACTGATATATGTACTGTGGATATGTTTAAATAACAGTTGAATATAATGAAGGTAATAATGATCTTGAGGAAATCTCGCTTAGAAAACTAAGTGGATGGAATATAGAGCACTACCAGTAGCACCAATAGTGCCAATTGCCACTATTTTTAGTTAAGTGTTTCTCTTCTTAAAGATAGAATAAAAGAAGTGTCATGTCACTATAAATTGTTGGAATCTGAACTGAATATAATTGAATTAATTATGTGACCAAATAATACCTTCAGATGTTTGTTCATACTAATATAATATAGTATTATTTTATGTTCTTCAGAATCATTAACAAATAAGATTTTGAATGGTTTAAAATGCTCTGGAAGCTGAAGATTCAAGGACAAATATTGCCATGTTTCCATATCTTTCTGTTCCTGCAGTAAATTATAGTACAGTATGTTAGAACAATTAGAGCCTTTGTATAACTTACATTTCAAAATTACTATGTTACCATTTAACAAATGTGTCTCTAGTGTTCTCATACCATAAATAATACCCATATTTCCCTTGCATTGACTTACCAGTTACAAAATAATTCTTTCCCAGTTGAGTTTTTCACTGACATACAGCATATGCATGCTCAAAATGCTTTTGATTAGCATTCTGTATGAGACTGAGCCTTTATTTTTGGATGATCTGTTATAAGAGACCAATGATCCACTGTAATCAGCTAGTTTTGAGTTTTCCACCACATTGCAAAACGGGAAAGCTTGTTTTTAACACCATGCAAATTTATGCTGTACAGAATTACTAAAACCACTACTTTTTCCTGGTTGTAGCTGGGCATGGCACAGAATCTTCTCTTTCAGTAGTCTATAATTAGTCATTAACTTTAACAAGGATGCTTTTCTTATGTTCTGCTGGAGGCTTCTCTGACTTGATTGACTCCACAGATACTTTATGTTGGGGCATCAACTCATTGCTAGCTGGAAATTCTGGTAGTTGCAATCGTAGTGCCTAGACAAGGCAGTGTGGGTGGCTGAACAGCTCTATGTGCTCTTTAGTACAATAAAATCTCTGGCTGAAGCCTGCTCAAACCACCGCCGCTGCCTCAGCAGAAACAGTGTGGCTTGCTGTTTTTCACTGCACTCATACGAGAAAATGGGCTGCCTGATAAATCTGTCATTTTATCCTATTGCCAACAATTACAATTAATTTGTTCACTTTCTGCTACTGTGACTTGAGTTCGTTGGCATTATTACCCTTCTAATAACTTTCACTGCTAATTTATTTGTAAGTGTTCCCTAGACAGTAACAGTTTCTAAGGTGGCTTGGCGGTTGGAGGAGTATAAAGAAGTAAATGTGCTTGGTTTCCCTTCATTTAAAATATTACTTTGCCTTTAGGCCTTCCCATTAAATTAAGTTGCAATTTCTGTAACCTTTTCTTGCTAGCTTCTTTAGATCTGAAACACAGTTTAGAATTTGTTTGGAATTGGCCTTTTAAATAATATATAGCAATTTATCTGCTGCTAAAGCATGTGGGAGCAAGAATTATGTGTGTGTGTGACCTTGTAGCCTCATAACCAGTTCTAGCCTGTCCCTTTTAAAGCTCATCCAAATCATTTGCTAGAAACTTGGCAACATTGGGAATTTGGATTTCTGTTCCTAGCGTGCTGCCTCTGAAGCAGGGAGTGGTGAAAATAGTTTCCTACATGTAGAATTTTTCAAAATAAGTGACTTGCAGATTTTAAAATAGGCAAAATAATAAATCATGCTGAAGTTTCAAATCACCACATTTTAGAAAATACTTGTTAGAACATGTACCACGTAAATGTTTTGTGTAAGAGAGCATCTCTCTTGTTTTTCAGTTTTACTATTTGCTTTATCACCTTTACTGTTCTACAAGTAAGATAAATATACACACACACGCGCGCGCGCGCACACACACACACACACACACACACACACACACACACACATATATATATATATATATATATATATATATATATATATATATATATGTTTTCTTAGGTTTTCGCAGGTACTTACATGTGTGCTGTTTAGCTTCCTTCAGGTATTATCCCACGTCATTGTAGTTCTGTTAAAGTTGTAGCAACGTTTCAGCAGAATCTCATCTGCCATCTTCAGGCTTCTGTATGGATATGGGTCTTACAGCTCCTGGTTTTAAATT